>CM035797.1:15575770-15708270 GCA_020466265.1 Siphamia tubifer | reverse complement strand
CATTAATTTAGCTGATCCTTCAAAATAAAAGCAGTGATGTATTGGTGGCATCTACTAGAATTATATATATTTGCATTGACTTTTAATTTGCCATTGAACTCATGAGGGTCAGCTATCAGGCTGCATGGAGCCACTTTACAGTGAGAATGAACAAGACAGCGTTGGGCGTGGCCATGGCTCAGTTATCCAATAATCAAAGGGTTGGTAGTTCAAATCCCACCCTGTTGTAGTCAGTCTGTTCTGTCCTTGGGCATGACATCTCAGAGGGGACGTCGGTGCAAAATGGCAGCTATGCTTTTGTCAGGCTATATATGTAGTTTACCACTAGCAGAGCGAGAATGTGAGAGTGAATGAATGACTAATCTAGTGAATGGTCACTAGATAAAGCACTTTGAGTGGCCAAAAAAAGTGCTATTTGATAAGTTTAAAAGTTTATTAAATTAACAAATACACACAGAGAAAACCTTTGATGTCATTTCATCTCAGCTGAGAGGGGTGAGGACCAAGAGAAGGCAGAAAAGCAACGTGGCTTCTCGTTCTGAATTCAAATGGAACTCACTTCCCGGTTTTTCCTCTAACCAAAGAGTTTTATTAAAACACAAGCCCTGCCCAGTGACGTCACTCACTGAACAAGAAGAAAGGGCATGTGGTTAAATGGGATTGGTAGGTTGGGGGAGCGTCATATTACACAGTTTCATGAGAACACCTCATTGGTCAAATTGCCTCTAAGGCGTGACCCATTCCTACGCGGGAAAATATTAAGCTGAGACAAAGGAATTCTTAACATTCCTTTGCTCACTTAGTGGAAAATTTCTACTTCAGAAATTCAAAATACATACATACTGGTATATTTACTTCACACTATTTAAATCCAATCCATTACAGATGTTCTGACAGTGATTGAACCATCACAATTTCATCCCTTGCCAAAGTTACTGACTTCCATATTCTTGCCCATTTTTGCTGTTTCTAACACATCATCTCTGAGCTCTCCATGTTCACTTACTGCCTAATATATCCACCCACTGACAGGTTTGGCACCAACACCAACACCATTTGAATGAGATTATCAGAATTAACAACACTTCACCTGTCTGCAGATCTATGTATAATACTGTTTAATGCTTCAAATTAATCGCAGAGAAGCTAAGTTTGTCAGCACTAGTGCTTTTCGTAGATACATAAATAAATGTTTAATTTGATTCTTGAAATGTCAGTGGTGTCACAGCCATGGCTAACAGGAAAAGAAGACCAGGACTCTGCAGTACTTGACTGTCGGTTTTTCTGTCTTGGCTTCGGCAGAAGATGTTGAGCACATCAGGACAGAACGCATGACAGATGTCAGCTGATTTCTCCATCTGCGGTGTAGTTGACAGTGATCTGATATGACAGCACTTGTCATCAGATTTAGTTCACTGCGCGGTATTCATTCACGACGGTCTCGCCATTAACTGCAGACTCCGTTCACCTGTTGGGAGGGGAGGGGTGTTAATCGATTGCTGGCCTCTCTTCCAATTTCACTTTCTCTCCCTTCAGACACAAGTGGCCGTGACAACCAATCACAGTCTGTCCCTGACTGCTCTGTCAGCTGCATCACCCGATGTCACACTGGATAACTAATTACAAGGGATGTCCATTCCTCCATAACAAGTTTGTGGGAAGGAAAACCTAAATACTCTGTCAGCACTTTGAGATGAATTTTGGCAGCATGTCTGTCCAAATCCCTCTGAACATACAGCAGGGAATTTAAGCTTTCTATACGCTGTGACATTTAGCATTTTCTTATTTCTTTTTTTTTTTCTATTTCACACTGAGTCTTTTGGATGAAGCCATGAAAGGCTATGTAATCTAAAATTTACAACACTGTCAGTCTGAAATGTTAGACGTCAAATGGACACGTATACCATAAAATTCTATTGTTTTTACTTCTTTTCCTGCCAGACAGCCTTATTGGAGATGCAGTAAGCATTTTATAATGGGGCACCTTTTGAAAAGAATACGTTTTTGAATTTTTGGACTTTATTGAAACACATAGTGATATTTTGCATTAAAATATAGAAGTACAAGGTATGCTTGGCTAGTTTCGAGATGATGTGAATGCAAAAAAACGTGAGATTCTATCTCATCTGAATCCTGAGATATTACCACTTATGTATGTAAGACATTGACCTTCGACCTTCATTGCTCAAAATCTAATGGGTTCTTCCTTGACCGATGAGCTATCATACCTGAAAGTTTTATCAAAATCCGTTCTGAAATTTTTGCGTAATCCTCCTGACAGACAGACAGACAGACAGACAAACAGACCCAAATTTAATACCTCCTTGGCGGAGGTAACAAGGCAGTGAGAGACAGCAGATCTCCGCCAAGGCTTGATATGGTCGTTATATGATGTCAAAATATAACGTGATTGAGCCATAGGTGTTGACTCATCTGATGTCTGAAGATGAGATGATGTCAATGAAAAAAACGGTGAGATTCTATCTTGTCTGAATCCTGAGATATTACCACTGATGTGTGTTAGATGTTGACCTATACTGTGACCTTGACCTTCGACCTTCATTGCTCAAAATCTAATGGGTTCTTCCTTAACCCATTATCTATCATTCCTGAAAGTTTTATCAAAATCTGTTCTGAACTTTTTGCATAATCTTGTTGACAGACAGACAAACAAACAGAGAAACTGACCTGAATTTAACAAACATGACAAAAAAACAAACACAAAACCTTGGGAGTCAGAGTCTGAAGAAGCAGATGAACAGTCCAGGTTATGCAGAGTTATATAGAGCTGATAAACATGTGCCGCAGCCGTGCAGTGCATAACAGGTGAAAATGATGGAGATGAAGGAGGAGCCAGTGGTGGACCTGAAGCCTGTTGTGACATTTTTGTCAAAAGACGACGATTGTAAACACTGTTAGTGGTGACAAATTTTTTACTCATTTCCATAAAACTGTTGACTTTCAAATACTCTACATTTGTACCAAACAAACCATTTCCCATTTTGCAGATTTAGTGTACTCTGCTAAATTTAGTGTGAATACTTCCATTGTGCAGTGTGTGGGTTGTCATGTTCTGTACTTCTGCTGATACTGAAGGGAACACACAACGCACTGTGAAAGAACAGTAACCTCTGAGCTGCAAAACACACCTTCATTTTTCAATAAACCCACTTGTTTTTTCATGTAACATTCCCTTTTATTTTTTTTAAGTTATTGATGGTTATTTTTAAACAAACAAAAACAAATTGGCAAAATTATGCCTACTTCCTCATCATTTTTTTTGTACTGTTTAGTTTTTTTTTAATATATGTATATGTTTTGTACTTCAATTATTTATTATTACTATTATTATTATTATTATTATTATTATTATTATTATTATTATTATTATTATTATTATTATTATTATTATTATTATTATTATTATTATTATTATTGTTGTTGTTGCATTCTGCACATGTTCAAAATAAAGCATTCAAATCAAATCAAATCAATTTGATCTTATAGCTGAGCTGCCTACACTCTCATTTTTCCTTGGGAATCTCCCATATTTCCGACCCATTTCCCGCCCCCCTTCCATTTTGTAATTTTTCCCGTAATTTATTAGATCTGAATGTCAAAAACAAAATCCGAAGACATATCATTTCGCTCCAGTTACCAGAGATCATGTATGGAATGTATACATGTAATTTGTCTGTCAACTCATAGATGCATAGTTCATCTGTGCGCAGGTTGAAACTTCTCAGCCAGACACTATCACACACACACACACACACACACACACACACACACACACACACACAATGAGAGATATATCCCCTGATTGGATTTAACTTGATTGAGTTTGTGTGTGTGTGTGTGTGTGCGTGCGTGTGTGTGTGATTAAAGTGTGAATAAATTAATTAAGTTAATGTGAATTTAACAATACATGCCATCCATTGAAAAATAAAATTCCATTTCTGGATAAAAAACAGTCTTAGAATATTTAATCATGCACTGGAAACTAATGACATCCTGACATACCACTTTACCATCATTTATCATCATCATCATTTCTTTTCTTTTTACATAAAGGTTTTAAGCTATAGGAAGCATGTTTTTTTTAGATCAAATGTATTTGTATATTTTATGTTTTATATTATATTTATTAGAATAGGTAGCCTGATCAGGGACTGGGGTTGCAAATTAGCCATCTGGCTATAATAATGTGCACTGCATTGTTCCTGCTAAATAAATAAAAATAAAATAAAATAAATAAAAAAACATTTGCTCACTTGTGTCTCCTGAAAATGCAACACCTGCCGCCACCACAAAAAACTCCCACATTTTGCTACTCAAATGTTGGCAGGTATGTCTTATAGTGTCACTGGAAAGGCCTCCCTCCCTGGTGGATTATCAGTTGGTAGAGCGAGTCGGAGGAATGGAAAGATTGCTGGTTCGAATCCTGCTCTGTTCTAGTCATGGGCTCTCTTGCCTCCAGTGCTCACACTGGTGTATGGATGTGTATGAATGTTTAGTGGTGGTCCGAGGGGTCAAAGGCTTAAAATGGCCACAGGGCAACTGTAGCTACATATGTAGTTTACCACCACCAGAGCGAGCATGTGAGAGTGAATGAATAATGGTGCACTTTGAGTATGTGTGTCCATAGAAAAGTACTATATAAATATAATCCATTATTATTATTATTATTGTTGTTGAAGGCTTCAAACCCATGTATCAAACTTAATATCTGATAAAGCTAAAATATGTTTGCTGTTATAGGATTAAAATGCAACATTTTATAATTTTGCTTAATTACACTGACAGGAACAGTTGTACGTTTTATCTCCCTTTTCTTTCTGAACCTTAATGGCTTAAAAAACAACATATCACTGTGTCTTTTTTCACATGCATTGTTGGCATGGACTCACTTTGTTTCTTTGTGATTTCACGCCACCGTATAGATCATTTGACTGTGGTTCAATAGGAATGCACAGCACAAACCAACCTTTGTGCTGCTCCTGTTTAAAACCATGCCGCCGCTGTCCAAGCCTTACCGCAGTCCCAACACACATCAATTCGCAGCCAATGCATTCTTGATTAGGCGTGGACGCGGTAATTGTTTTCATTGCCTCGGATTGGAACGACATTGAATCTAATGTGGTCCATCGATCTTTTGTTGGGGGGAAATTGGGTTTGTTACCAGTGTTGTAGCTCTCTCAAGGCCCACATGTTAACCTTTTACACTCCCTTCTTCTCTCAACACATTTTTCTCCTCAGTCTTTCTCACTCTATCTCTGTCTCCTCCCATTTTCATTCTCTCATCTCATTCTCCATTTATCTCTCCTCCTTTTCTTTTCTATCTGTCTATCTGACTTTTCTTTTTACCCCTATGGTTACTCACGCACACCTTTTTTTTCTCCTTCGCATCCACTTTAAATGCTATTGACATCGCTTAATTACATATTACTTAAACATTACGGTCAAGGCAATATAGGACTGAGTATATCTGAGGGCCTTAAACAGCAAACATTGACTATTTTTACTTAATATTTCATTTATTCGCTTAATTTGAACATAAAAAAACAATAATAATAATAATAATAATAATAATAATAATAATGAAAAAGAAAATATATATAAAAAACAACCAAGCATGTTCAAAATGAGTGGGTGGAAGTTCTCCCCTTCTCACTTTATCAACTTTTCTAACAAAATCCCCTTCCTCCAAAAGAAAAGAACACTTGATTTGTTAACTATACATACATAGAACATAAAATGAAAACCATACACAAGAATAAATACAGAATAATAATAAATAATAAGAATGTATTTGTGGAAAAACACATGAAAAACACAAAAAATTAATTAAAAGAAATGAAAATAAGCTGACACTAATAACTCAATATGGATCCAAAATGAGCCACTGTGAACAAAATAAATATAGAATTATCAAACATAGATTAAGGAAAACCTTCACACCTCCATCTCATTCTCATATTGTAGAAAGATATATCGTTTATATTTTGTTTTAAACTGATGTATAATATGACACTGTTTAATCTGTCACTGTTGTCACTGTTATATGACAAAAAAATGTGGGATGAGTCCTTGTATTCACTTTATTTTGTTATGAATTGTCTTTAATACACATTCAAGAGTTTAGATTTAGAAAATAAATGATCGCATGCCTTTACAAAGATGAATGTTGGGCAATCCATTATAATGATAACAATAATTATTTGATATATTGCACAGCCCTATTAACAAGTAAAATCTATCATTAACTAAACATAAACTCAGTGTTTCCAACCACTGTCATTGATCCAACGTCCATGGGTTTTACCGCTGAATCAATGTTGTAAAGGATGACAGTGTTTCCATGGAAACTATGGAGAAAAAAAAAAAAAGAAAATAATAATAAAAAAAGAGCTTCTGAAAATCCAAATGGGTCATATATGATAACTATGGAAGACTGTATTTTACACTAATTATTTACATGGATTAAGAGTTGTTTTTTTTTTAAAGAAAATATCTGCTTCATACATTAAATGTGCTAAATCTTACATAGTTTAATAAGATGAATCAGAAAAGAAATGACAAAAGTGAAGTTTTTAATATAAATAAGTCAAAATGTGTGCTGTGAAATACAAACAGGCTGTCTAATGTCTACACCGACTCACTGTTGATTTATTGGTTCACTAAAATGGCACAGTCATAATCATGTGATACCGGTGCGTTTCCATGTATAAGTCCAAATGTCAATTGCTGTGGCGTGCATATAAATATACATCAACTAATCCTGCCTACATGTCTAAAAGCTGCTGACATGCTAGTACTTCATAACATGTAATATACTCAAGTATTTCCTTTTGGTATTTTATATTTTACCTGCATTGCATTTCAGAAGCAGGTGTTTTACTTTTAGCTTTACTGCATTTAAAGTGGGAGAAAAAACATCCTATTTGTTTGTGATAGTGAAGTGATTATTAAAAATAATAAGGTTAAGTCACTGAAATCTGACAAGAATCTGACATTAAATGTGTTAAATCGTGCATAATTTAATAAGATGAATCAGAAAAATTATTTCAGTGTTGGTTAGTTCATGTTTTTAATATATATGATGGTGTGTTATTCCACATATATGCTGGTTTATGTACATGTGAATGGATCATAATGTGCAGACAGTGTTTTGAAGTAGATCTGGTAGATCTGAGACTAATATTCTTTTGGAATAAAACCTATTCTATTTTTCATTGTAAGAATTTCACATTTTGACCCCAGAATTATCTTGGAAACTTGAACAAACCAACATTTAAGACTTGAATTTTCTTTATCACTAACACACACGTGGGAACATTTCATTAGTTTGATTCTGGAAGCATTTTACTTGTAGACCAATATTATTGGATGGTGTTAAAGATGACCAGAAATTACCACAGTAATCCAGCAAATTGACCAAAAGAAAGGAGTAAATGTATAGAATTAGAAAAGACGTTAACAAAAATGACCAAAATAGTTTAGAATTGAACAAAAATATTCAGTAAAATGAACAAAAATGACCCAAATATTCCGTAAAATAAACAAAAATTACCAAAATATTCAGTAAAATGAAAAGTAAAACTTCACTTTTGACCCCAGACTTATCTTGGAATCTTGAACCAACCAACATTTAAGACTTGAATCATCTTTATCACTAACACATGTGGGAACATTTCATTAGTTTGATTCCAGAAGCATTTTGACCAGTGGGATCAATGGATCAGTTTTTGGATCTTTGGGTCTTTATGAGTTATAATTTGCATTAAATGTCAGTGACAGAAGGTGAACCGAGCCCAGTCATTAGTTCACACTTTAACAGATGCAGCACTTTTGCTTCTGCTTTTGTTACAGAAATATTTATAATACCTACACACAATTCACTAGGTATTAACCATTTGTTACCTATTTGTTAATGGTTTATTCATACATAATTTACCATAAACAAAGTGTTTGTTCCTCTTTTTTTATGTACAAACCATTTGTAGCCTTGTTAAACAAATGCTTTATGATAAATTGTGTAAAAGCAATACATTAATACACATTAACAAATAGGTAACACATGGTTAATACATCATGAACAAACTATTTACACATGGATATCAAATGGTTAATACACAGTGTTGGACAAGTTACTTGTAAAGTGTAGTGAGCTAAGCTATCAGTTACTCAATAATAAATTAAGCTTCACTACACAAAAGCTACCACCTACAGAAATGTAACACGCTAAGGTACACACATGTGGCAAAAGCTACTTCACATTGTACCAATTTTAATGTCAGATTAATTCAAAAGGACAGTTTGGTCCACTGTTTAAAGGTGTCATTCAGCTGAAAACCACATCTCGTCGCATGAGAACTCATCGCATTAGATCTCGTCGCATGAGATCTCGTCGCATTAGATCTCGTCACATGAGATCTCATCGAATTAGATCTTGTCGCATTAGATCTTGTCGCATTAGATCTCGTCGCATTAGATCTCGTCGCATTAGACCTCGTCGCATTAGATCTTGTCGCATTAGATCTCGTCACATGAGATCTCATCGAATTAGATCTTGTCGCATTAGATCTTGTCGCATGAGATCTCGTCGCATGAGATCTTGTCGCATTAGATCTCGTCACATGAGATCTCATCAAATTAGATCTTGTCGCATTAGATCTTGTCGCATTAGATCTCGTCGCATTAGATCTCGTCGCATTAGACCTCGTCGCATTAGATCTCGTCGCATTAGATCTTGTCGCATGAGATCTCGTCGCATGAGATCTTGTCGCATTAGATCTCGTCGCATGAGATCTCGTCGCATGAGATCTCGTCGCATGACATCTCGTCGCATGACATCTCGTCGCATGACATCTCGTCACACCCCTACTGTTAATACAACAATAACAAACCATTTACACATGGGTATCAAATGGTTAAAACATAGTGAATTGTTTGTAGGTATTATTAGGTGTTACCGAAATAGTACAAATAGAAATAGTATAGATTAAAACAGAAACAGAAACATGATAAAGACACTTAAAACAAATCAGATTATAAACGTTAGCTGATCTGAGGCCAGAGGGTGAGTGTGTAATGTTCTGCCTTCTGCTAAAGGTCAGTGTTTTGTTATATTAAAACTTTCATAGACGACAGCAGGCTATGGATGTATTGCTGTCAACTATAAAAAAAAAATAAAAATGGAATGAAGTGCATAAAAGAGTGTAGTCATTGGAAGTAATAATATTAATTTGTCTTTTTTCTTTGTGTGTGTGTCAGCAGCCAGAGTGCAGAGGCAGTCCTAAGAAAAGCACAGAGGCAGCCGTGGACCTGCTGGGCCTGGGTGAGACACCATTTCACATTATTATACCCTGTGGATAATGTAATAACTTATCAAAGTCTCTGACATGCAAATTAAAGGAGTGTTGTACGATGATGAAATAACATCATCAGATTGATGTTGTAATATGCGTAGGTTAAATAATGTTTGACATGTTGGAAGGAAAAGGTTTAATGCTGCCTGGCTTTGTTTAAGTCCTAGAACAGACCTTTTCCTACACGGTTGATGACTTAGTATATCATATGACAGTTAATACATCATTAGTGGCTTTAGACTTCCTGGCTGATATAACTATTAGCAGACTGCTCAACCTCCTGAGTCATATATAATAATATGGTGCAATGTTCAAGGTTTAATCATAAGACTTAGACACTGGCTGTAGAAGAGTTTTCACTGAAGAGACTGAAAAATACTCTATAGTAACCTGGAAAAAATATATATATATATTAGTATTATTCATGAAATGCAATTGCAGAGGTGGAAAGTAATTAAGTAAAAGTATTTCATTACTGTACTTAAGTAGATTTTTTTTAGGTATCTGTACATCTTACTTTTACTCCCTACATTTATCTATAAATATCTGTACTTAAAACTCTTTACATTCTCACAATAGACTCGTTACTTTTCAAATTAAACATATGTGACAGTAAGAAAAATAAGTCACCAGAGGAAAAATCAGTGGAGAGGAACTGTGACTTTATATATTATAATTGTATGACTATTATTTCACAATTTTGACTTTTTAATTCACAATGTTAACATTTTATCTCACAATTTTAACATTTTAACTCATAATTTTGACTTTTTATTTCACAATGTTAACATTCTATCTCACAATTGAGATTTTTCTCTGAAAATTTTGCATTTTTTAAATCTCATTTGTAATTTCTTTAAAATCTCATGATGACTTTTTATCTCAATTGTGAATTTTTTCTTCAATTCTCCTAAATTTCCTGTCCATACTCACTAAACTGACAGATTTTTTTCTGGTTAAATAAATATTTATGCATTCATGGCAACAACACTTTTTAATTTTTTACTTTTACTTCAGTAAAGGAGTTGAATCAGTACATCTACTTTTACCTGAGTATTTTTCACACCAGTAGTTGTACTTCTACTTAAGTACAGAATATGAGTACTTTGACCACCTCTGTGCAGTTGTGTGTTCACAGTACTGAATAACACTGAATAACAGTTTTTGTTGAGTTACGACTGACAGCTGTTTTTTTAAACCTTTAACCCCTGACATCTCTGTGGTGCGTGTTCAGAATTGTGATTTATTTTAAATATTCATAAAAATCCAACTGTTTACTCAATAGGAAAAATATAAACCCATGCTGAGAGAGTAAATGAATGAATAAATTATTAAAAATGTCAACATTTTTAAATGGAACAGTTGTTCACAGTTGTTGAAACTGCTGAAGGGGTTAGATAAACATGTTAATTGCATATATATTCATATGTTTTCACACGTTTTGGGTATTATATCAGAGTTTTTTAATATATATAGTATATTTTGTAATTTTTATCACTTTTTTTGTCTTAGTTTATTTTTTTAGGTCAATTTTAGTGGATTTTAACATGTTTTCTATATTTCTTTTCTCCGCATTTTTTTGTTTCTTAGTGTATTTTTGTGTATTTTCTGGAAAATTTTAGACAAAATAGTCAACCCACATGAAGTCTTTCAATTATGATTAACCAAATTAATTCAAGGCCACCCTGTGATTTATATATATATATATATATATATATATATATATATATATATATATATATACATACATACACATATGTATATATACACTCAAAAAAATATATATATACACTTCAAAATCTTCAGAATTTCTTTATTGCGAGACATTTTAATAAAGTATTTTGCATCATACGATAGTAGGAAAATACGTCTACATGTAAACAAACATGTCAGAAAACAAATATGTAGCATATTTCAGAAAGTCAAAATGAGTGAGAAAAACCATGATGTTTGGATTCAGCACAAAAACAATACCTTAAATCAGCTAAAAAACCTTCAACAATAAATTTAGTTCATACACAAAATGGTTAATGTCACTTTGGTGTGACTTTGAATTGTATACATTTTGAAAACTACAGTTGTCAAAATTAACACATTAACACATTAATCCATTATCATGATTAATCTGATTAAAAATTAAACGTAATTAAATTGTAACTGCTGATGGTGTTGAATATATTAATTTAATATGTATTCATATTTTGCATATGCGTATTTTAGAAGAGTTATTTTGGATATTTAATCACTTATTTTGTATTAGTTTGTTTTTTGGGTTAATTTTAGTGGCTTTTAACACACTTTATATATGTTTCCTCCAAATTTCTTCTTGTTTATTTGTATTTTGCGGAACATTTTTGTACAAAAGTATTAAAATCACCTCTGTGAACCTGCGTAGACCAAAGCTGGAGGAGGTGTAACATGTGCTCTCCAACCACTGCATGCTTTTTACTGCCTTTTCCACTTTAGCAGCAGCGAAATAGCTGGATTGATTAAACGCACCAAGGATATGACATTCACAAAGGTCAGACGCTGGACTCAAACCTGTGACATTTTCAGTCCAGGATACCCATCTGGGCCTACTTTAACCTTGCGCAGACACAGGCCCACAAAACAAAAGGCGCAGTTGTGGATTCACCATAAATGTGTAATATACCCTCACTGTGTTTTTCCCCAATACACACCTGGCTGTTATGTTTAGAAGGTAAACCGTGTTGACAGAAGAAAGTGCCGGAGGATACGGCATTGATCAAAAATTCCGGCCCGCTGCATGGAAGAGTGAGAGTGGAAGCCCTGCTATAAATAAGTGATGCTACACACCTTGCAGCCATGTTGAGTGGATGAGATTTCACACATAATCAATAAGTCAAATAGGTGGCAGTATGCCGGCAGCACTATCACACACCGACTGACTGACTGACTGACTGACTCCTCTCCATCTCTGGTTACCGTACTCTGCTGCTGTTAAAGAGGTGTTTTTGTCCATTCATCTGCTCCTTTCATTTCACTTTAACAAATTGTATTTACATTTATGCCAAACCAAGACATTCAAAACTGACTTTTTTTTTTTTTTTTTTTTTTTTACTAAAATTATTTGTATTCTTTATAATAGTCTTTACTGTGTTGCAAATAAATGTAAATTTTAAATCACATGGTCTATATATAGTATATTATTATGGGTATAGGCAGAAAAGTCAAGTGTAGCTTAAAGGGGACATAATTATCATGTCCTCTTTCCACCAGTGAACACAGTCCTCTGGTGTCTCAGTGACATGTCTGTCACAGGCTTTAGTCAAAATACCACATTGATGTAGAGGTAAGATCTTTAGCCTGAGCCTGAGCCTGAGCCTGAGCCTGAGCCTGAGCCTGAGCCTGAGCCTGAGCCTGAGCCTGAGCCTGAGCCTGAGCCGGCCCGAAATTCGGGTCGGGCCTAAAATGTCAATCATTATGTTCGGGTCGGGCTCGGGCTTCTCTCACTCTGACTTTTTAAAAATAAATATATGTTTATAAAAATGTATACTAAAATGATGTGTGGATACTAAACTAAAGAATACTTGTTGTAAATAAATAATTTGGATAAAACAGAGAAGGTAATTACTATATAACTACTACTAAACAGGAGGCGCAGAGCAAGAGCACGCTTTGCGCACGGCTTTGCTGGCATTTCGTGAACGTAATCTTCCCTCCGCGAGTCCACATCTATTTTGACCAGATATCCCCGATATGGAGCACCAAGAAATCAACGATAAACTTAAGACAGGAGAACTGAAAAGGCAAACACGCACCGTCGGTAAGAGTGATGTGTAATTAAGTGAGGGCGCATCAAGATCTCGCTTTCGTTCTCATTGTCTGGCCTCTTATTCTGTGTTCCAGCGTTGTTTCGTTGTGTAAATGCATTTATCATGATAATAAAAATATGTAGATTATTTTAATCTTAAAAAATCTTGGGTTTTTTTCTGCCAAAAATACTATGGGAAAAATTGAAATTTCGGGTTTGCTTCGGGCTCGGGCCTGCAAATCAAGTTAATTGGTCGGGCTCGGGCTGGGTCTGGCTTTAATGCCTGCGGGCCTGTGTCGGGTCGGGCTGGATTTTTTTAGGCCCGATCGTCCCTCTACATTGATGCAGATACAACAGCCTCTTCAACCTGGACAAACAGACCTTTTTAAACACACTCACTTTTAGTGCCTCATACTTTCATGCAAATGAGCCACAGCTGACTCCGCCCCTCTGTTCTGACTCCGCCCCTCTGTTCTGCAGTCTACTGAGGAGAAGAGGAGAAAGAAATGGAACCTGAAAAAGTTGAGAAAATAAAAAAAGAGACAAAGACACTGATGAAATAAAATTAGCGGGAGAAAATGAAAGTGACTTTTACAGCCCTGATGCCTTCAGGTCCTGGTCTGTTAACAGCCCTGGTTTGGGTCTGGTTCGTCTGGACTTTGGCCGGCCAGATGAGCTACGACACCACGGTCACGGTGCCACCCAAATACTGGCCCATCCCATCAATCCGGGTCAGACCAGGACCACAGACCTGGACACAGAGGTATAATTAAAGACCAGTTTATTTGTGCACAACAGGTGAAATGTTGTCGGCTGTGAACGGATCAGGTGGGCTGTGCCGATGATAGCGACTAGGGAACAAGACAGAAGAAAAGTCAAGGGACAGAACCGGGTCAAAACCACAAAACCAGCCAAGCAAAAACAGAGCTATCCAGATAACGTTAGATACCAGAAGAGGATCTGAGCCAAGGACTGTGAAGTCAGAGAGGTCCAAATGATGAGCATGAAGCCAGGGGCAGAAACAGGGTCCAGAACCAGGAGATAAGATGCACCTACAGAACAGATAAAAAGACAGAGAACCAAATATCTAGAACCCGATCATACAGAGGAATCCCAATACAAATGATGAACGCTCAACTGATGCATGAAGGGAAACGACATTCACACAACACTTAAATATGGGCAGGAACAGGTGGATTCAATTATACAAATACGAGGGTGGGGAGGAAAACACCTGGTGACAGGAAGTAAAATATGACAAAATAAAAGCCCAGACACTAACAATGACAGGAAGATTCACAAAAACTAACAAAACAAGACACTCAGGGTCTGATGTTTTTTTTTTTTTTACATTTTTAAATGTCACCAATACAGCATCACTGCTTTTATTTTGAAGGATCTGCGAAATTACAGTTTTTTTTCCCCAAATACTTTCTATATTTAGCATAAGGTTTATGCACTGACTGGTTAATTGGTCAGTTGGTAGAGCGGGTCGTCCAATGACTGAAGGGTTGGCGGTTTGCATCCGGGCTCTGTCTGTCCACATGTCAAAGTGTCCTTGGGCAAGACACTGAACCCTGACTTAGTCTCCCAGTAGGACTGACAGAACCTTAGGAACTTACTGGTGTATGAGTGTGTGTGAATGGGTGAATGTGAGGTTAATGTAAAGTGCTTTGAGCACCATGAAGGTGGAAAAGAACTATATAAGTGCAGAACATTTAGCATTTTAGCTAATAAACATCACTCTGCTGTTCCTTGGTGGAGTAATAATATGGAGTTATTTCATCTATAATAAAATACAATGCATCATGCTTGGAGTAAGGAAACCGAAAAAAAAGTTGTAATTTTAAAATTGTACGAATAAAACATCCTCTGCCCAGAGTCTGTTTTAAAAAAGAAACCAGTTTTCACGGACGCTCTGGAACGCTGTCACCACTTTCTTACTAGGAGTCAATGTTGTGTTATTTTTATTTGTGAGTTTGTCATGAATGTCATGGAGTGTTTCCAGTTTTAGCCTGTTTGGTAGCTCTGGACATTTGGGAAACTGAAGGGTCAGAAAACAGAAGGCTGGGGGCACATTCTACCTTTTCATCCAACAGTTGCAGAGGTTTTTTTTTTTAATCTAATGACTCCTGTCACCAGTAGCTAATGAGTGCGGTCACCAACTGGGCTGTTGCTCTGGTTTTAGCCTCAGCCAGTAAACACCACCACACTGTCATTTCATGCCCTAGTTGTGTCTTGTTTTTTAGGGGGAGGGGAGAAAATGGATTAAATTAACATATTTTGGGGTTAAAGAAAGCCTCAACAATTTAAAACAAAAAGACTTTTTAGTCATAACAGGAGGTAAAAGTCTCACATTTAGCAAATGGAGGTGAAAAAATAAACTTATCAAGTGTATTTTTCTCATTTCTAGTCCAAATATCACACTGAAAATAAATAAATAAATAAATAAAATCTATCTATCTATCTATCTATCTATCTATCTATCTATCTATCTATCTATCTATCTATCTATCTATCTATCTATCTATCTATCTATCTATCTATCTATCTATCTATCTATCTATCTATCTATCTATCTATCTATCTATCTATCTATCTATCTATCTATCTATCTATCTATCTATCTATCTATCTATCTATCTATCTATCTATCTATCTATGTATGTATGTATGTATGTATGTATGTACATATATATATATATATATATTGAATCATTACACATTAAAAACACAACACATTAAAATAACCTGGTAAATACACTTTATTAACTGAATGGTGACATACAGCGTGGTCATTTTCCTACAGTATGGAGGGAGCAAGAGAGCAAGAGAGAAAGTCAAGTTGAGAGAGTGGCTTCGGAAACATACAAACAAAAAAAGGTTAAGGTTTGGGACACATTCACTGAGATTTTTAAAGATGATGAGCAGCTCCCAGTGTTTTCTTTTCTGTGGAGACTGGGTTCAAATGTCTCTTTGGGTGTAACAGTTTGTCCACCCCTGGTTTAGATGCTGCGCACAAGCAATGGCAGTGGATTTTAACATGGAAATAAATACAGGTGTGTGAGTAAGGTCAAGGTCATGTGATGTTCATAAAGAACGTTGACGACTCTTTAAAAATACGGGTCCAGAAGCGGGTCGGGTCCGTCCTTTTTAAACATATTTCTTGCAGTCTGAGTTATGGGCGGGTTAGTTAAAAAAGCTGTCGTTTGTGGGTCGTTTATACATCAACCCACTGAGGAGTTAAAATATTTAATCTTCACACATGTCATTTTAATGAAGACATTTTTTTTGTCTTTTCAACTAACTGGACAAGTTCCTATATCTGACTGAAAAGTTCCTCTTTAGGTGATTCTGTCTTATTTTAAGTATGATGAGATAATTTGACTAGAAATGAGAAAAATACACTTGGTCAGATTTAGATTTTAACATTGTAAAAATGTGTGGAATTGAATCAAAATGTTGCATCAGAAGCAGTTCATGGTTTAATCAAGTGTGATACGTTACCCCTGAGTCCTTTATGTGACACCCCCCTAATGCTGAATGAGCTGTGTGTGTGTGTGTTTGTGTTCCTATCTTTATGGGGACATTGATACATTTATACAGTCACACCATGGGGACCTCTGTCAACATGGGGACCAAAATTCAGGTCGACAAGTTTTAAATATAAATGTAGGTGAAATATGTATGAAGTTTGCCAATTTTATTATTATTATTATTATTATTATTATTATTATTATTATTATTATTATTATTATTATTATTATTATTATTATTATTATTATTATTATTATTATACATTTTATTTTATTGTTTTATTTTATTGTTTAATTGTTTTAAAAAAAATTTCACTTTTATTTTGTATTTGCTATTTTAATTTTATTTAATTTTATTGTATTTATTTATTTTTTCATTTTTGTAATATTTTTTTATTTTTATTAAAAACTATCATTTTAATGTACACTCACTACCCAATGGCTAATTTACCTACAAGTGATGATTATAAACTTGGTCCTCATGAGACATGGGGAACCAGTGTTTGTGTCTGTGTGTGTACTTGTATTCCTATCTTTATGAGGACATTGATATGTTTACACAGTCACACCATGGGGACCTCTGACACTATGGGGACCAAAATTCAGGTCCCCATGAGGGTTAAATATAGATCCCCCTTAGTAAAAATAGAAATGATGTGGGCCTATAAATACATTAATTAGTTTTTATCAGGAAGTCCTCATAACACAGGTGCAAAGTGAAACATGTATTGTGTGGACATGTGCATGTCCACTTACAAAGTTGGTCCTCCTGAGACATGTAAAGGAGTAGGTGTGTGTGTGTGTGTGTGTGTGTGTGTGTGTGTGTGTGTGTGTGTGTGGGATCATTTGGATAACAACCCCCTCCCTCTAGTTTGAACTTTGTGAGTGTATTTCCATGGTGAAGCTCAGGGTTTTCTGGGTAATAAAGACGTTTGGCGCGTTGCCTGACATGGCGGTGATGATGACAGCAGCGACGGCCTCTTTCCCTCCTGCTGCTTATTTCCATGGCAATAAATGAATAACTGTGTCTTTTTCAGTCTGTCTCACATGAGTCACACCTGTCATTCTTGTCAGACCTTGAATAAACTACACTGTTAATCTGCTTTATTCTGTAAGAACAGCTGGAAAAGACCACATCATATATTTTAGGTCTTAAAATGTCTTAACTGTATCTTAAAAGTGAAACATTTAAAGTATCATGAACATATTATTTTATGAAATTGCATTTATTTCAGGCTCACTTTTTCTTTTTCAAAGAAAGAAAGAAAGACAAAAAGAAAGAAAGAGCAAACAAAAGTAATGAACAAATGGAAAAAAGAAAGAACATGTGAAATAAAGAGAAGCAAACAAATAAAGCAGTGACTTAAGTGAAAAGGAAGGAAGGAAGGAAGGAAGGGAAGGAAGGGAAGGAAGGGAAGGAAGGAAGGGAAGGGAGGAAGAAAGGAAGGAAGGAAGGAAGAAAGGAAGAAAGGAAGGAAGGAAGGAAGAATGAAGGAAGGAAGGAAGAATGAAGGAAGGAAGGACGGAAGGAAGGAAGGAAGGAAGGAAGGAAGGGAAGGAAAGGAAGGAAGGAAGGAAGGAAGGAAGAAAGGAAGGAAGGAAGAAGGAAGGAAAGAAGAAAGGAAGGAAGGAAGAAAGGAAGGAAGGAAGGGAAGGAAAGGAAAGGAAGGAAGGAAGACAGAAAGGAAGGAAGGAAGGAAGGAAGGAAGACAGAAAGGAAGGAAGGAAGGAAGGAAGGAAGAAAGGAAGGAAGGAAGAAAGGAAGGAAGGAAGGGAAGGAAGGAAGGAAGGAAGGAAGGAAGAAAGGAAAGAAGGAAGGGAAGGAAAGGAAGGAAGGAAGGAAGGAAGGAAGACAGAAAGGAAGGAAGGAAGGAAGGAAGACAGAAAGGAAGGAAGGAAGGAAGAAAGGAAGGAAGGAAGGAAGAAAGGAAGGAAGGAAGGGAAGGAATGAAGGAAGAAAGGAAGGAAGGAAGGAAGGGAAGGAAGGAAGGAAGGAAGGAAGGAAGGAAGGAAGGAAGGAAGGAAGGAAGAAAAGAAGGTTCAAGTACCTTAGGATTTTATTCAACTCTCCAAAGTGGATCAATAGCTGTTTTTCCATTTCAGTTTTTTGCAAAACAATAGATATTTTATTCCTAAAATTTCGACAAAGTATATTTGCGCTTTGAACATGTTCCCATTGACGGTTGTTCTCGACAGGAGCGTCGTAACTGTGGTGAAATACAGTATCATCCTGCAAGATTTCACTGCTGGAAGACGAACCTTTCACTGCCTTCATAACATGGTGCATTTCTCTGCTGTTCACTGTCTCTAAAATAACACTTATGTTTTTCTCAAGAATTATTTCAACAAAAGTCTCCGTCTCCTCCTCTGTCCATGTATCTCACACCATTTTCACTCTGAGAGAAATGATCATGTGACCATTTACATTACGTCCTGTGGAAAAAGTATTTCCATTGTGCTTTTGCGATGTATTAGAATATCGAAACGTCTGAAAAAACACCTCATTATAGCGTAAAAACTTTTTATAAATATTTAAGTGGGTTTTTTTAAGTGCTATTTACATTTTGCAAATTTCCAAGAGTAATGAAAACGCAGCTACGGTTAATTAAAAGTTGAATATTCTGCCCAGTATTCATGTATGTATCATTAATGTTGCCCAATAAATGTTGGCTGAGATTCATATATGTGTGTGTGTGTGTGTGTGTGTGTGTGTGTGTGTGTGTGCCCGCAGAGACATATCATGCTATAACTCAATGAACACTTGAGATATCACCATGAAATTACAAGGTCATATACATATAGCTAATGCACATCAGATGCAATAATCCATTTGACTAAAGGTCAAAGGTCAAGTTCACAATTCATGACAAAAGTCAAAATCACAATATTGGTTATAACTCAAGAACAAAGGGTCACAGAACTTTCTGATTGGTACCAAACGATGCAGAATGAATATTTCTACAATTCTCATAATTGGTGTTATCACCTACAACCAATAGTTTTTGAGATCTCTGGAGGTCAAGGGTGACATGTCGCAAAATGAATTTCTGTAACAGTGTTTGTGTGTGTGTCAAACATAGATATATCAAAGTATAACTTCGTTAATACTGGATATATTATTATAATATTACACACACTGACACATATATACATATAATGAAATTATCAATATTACGAAAGGTCAAAGGTCAAAGCATCAAAATGTGGTTTAATTAAAACCCATAATAAAGTCAGCATTTAAAAAAAATAAATTAAAAAAAATCATACCTCATGACATGCAATAAAGTCTTTTACAGTGAGTCATTTCTGAGAGGCAAAGATAAAAGAAAAAGTAAAATATCTGCTTCTGAAATGCAATGCAAGTCAAATATAAAATATCAAAAGGAAATACTTACGTGTTATGTCGTCCTCGTACTGTATGTCAGCAGCTTCCACACATGTACTCTGAGTATTCTGAGGGTTTGTTGTATATTTATATGCACACCACAGCAATTGACATTTGGACTTCTACATGGAAAAGCACAAGTATCACATTATTATGACTGTGCCATTTTAGCGAACCGACAAATCAACAGTGAGTCAGTGTACACATTAGACGGCCTGTTTGTATTTCACAGCACACATTTTGACTTGTCGGTGCTGGAAACAAAGCAGTGGAACTAATAACAATAATGATGGCCCCGTTCCATCCGGATGCCTCCAGCAGCCCATGGCAGATAATCTACACGCACAATAGTCCTGGATTTGGCACACCTCAATGAAATTAATGACAGGGAGAGAGTTGTTTTTTGTTTTTTTTTTATGTTTATTTTGAGTGTTCCACTTGAATATTCACGATAATCCACCTGAACTTACAAAGCCAACGCACAAAAGTCAAATATACGTGCAATTACAGCAAATTAATTAGACAGTTCTATTCTGACAGCAAAGTCAGACTCATTAATTTAGTTATTTTCAGTACAAGGCTGACGACAGAAGGAGCACGAGTCTTGAGAAAATTCCAATTAACAAGTATGCTAATTGAAAATGAAGCTGTTTAGGGGTGTTACAAGTGTGTGAATGCATAAATCTTTCACATTTACTTTGCATATGTAAAGGTCACATTGAATAATTCCTCTTTGCAGTGGACTTTTTTCTCTCTCTGGAAATTTATAACTGAGTCTCTGCCTTTCACTGCATAAATATATTAACTGGCAGTAGCAAAAGGTGCATAAACCTCATGTGAATAATATGTCAGATATATTCTATTGTAAATGTTCTTCCCTCAAGACTCTAAAGATACATTTAGTTTCTTCTCAAAACCAGCAAAAACAAACCATGTAACGTCTATATTTTAGAAAACCATAGCTCTATAATTGAAATGTATTTAATAACAGAAGTATATCACAGAAATAACAATTAACCCTTTAACCCCTGATGTGTCAGCGATGATGCGTTCTGAATACTATCGATGGTTTAGTTTAAAAATTCTGAAATATTCAAGGTTTTTTTTGTGTTATTTTAATGATAATTTTGTTCATGGAACTGATGTACAGGTGTAAAAAAGAAGAAAAAGCCCAAACTAAAACGAGATTAGTCATGTATTCCTTTTTTAAATGTCATTTTGTTTTGGGTTTTTGTGTGTATTTTTTCATTTTTATTTGCTATTTTGTGAAGAATTATTAGTTTATGTTGATGTTGTTGCTTACTTTTGTTTATTTTTTCCACGTTTTCTTTCTTTATTTTATTATTTTTCTTCAATCGTGTTCTGCTAGTGTCCTACTTTGTTCATATTACATATTATTTCGTTCATTTAATATTCATTTTTGTTCATTTTACTGATCATTTTGGCAGTTAAAGTGTTAAATCATCTTTTCTTAAAAAAATTAACTGAGAAGCTGTGAAAAATGTGGTCTAATGTATGGAAAAATATCAGCCGTATATTATATGACCTCCATCTGATGATTTGTGAATTAATTTTTCATTTTTATTATTTTTACTTTATTATTATTATATCTCTGAATGGAGTTTTGGTGTCATAATGTTAGACTGTGTATGAGTGAGGTAAGTGATTGCACTTGCCTCAAACTAATTAATTAATTAGTAGGTTCAACTTTAATTCTAAATGTATTGGACTTCAATTATTAAGTTGAAATGACTAAAAAACTAAGTTTTTATACTTAAAATTCTCAGTTGAATGTCTGGATATCGGGTTAATTTTACAACAGATTTAAAGGTAAAAATAATTTTTCATTTGCAATCACATTAATTCAACATTGATTAAACACCTTTTTTAAGTTAAATTCTTATCTCTAATCAAAGTAGTAATTTGTGTTAATAAAACCACTTAATAAACACAAAATGCAAGGATTTAAATGAACAATTTTATTTAAGATTGCCAAATAAAAAATAGCTGTGTAGCAATAGGCATTTTAATGAAGGGTTAAAATTTGATATTATAAGTTTTCATTACTCAGAACTTTGAATACAATCTATCGTCACATTTTACAAGTAAACTTCATTTAAATACTTTGAGTATTTTTTAAATTACATCTTACTTAGAAAATGTCCTTATTAACAACATCTGGGTTAACAGTGTATGTTTGATTAAAGGGTAAAAATATGATTTTACAGATAATATAAGAGTGTGTCTCTGTGTGTGTTGTGGTCAGATGCTCCAGAAAGTGGTGGGAAGAGCCCCAGTGGTGCTGCACCAATCAGCGACGACCTGGACATCTTTGGACCAATGGTGTCCAACGCTCTCCCATCGTCCAACAACACACAGCAGGCCCAGGTAACACACACACACACACACACACACACACACACACACACACACACACACACACAAAGGCTTTCATCAGCTCCTTATCACCGCAGGCAGGCTGCGGTATGCCGTCTGTGGAGACCTCCATGATGCAAATGCATGTTTATACACACACACACACACACCTACACACACACACACACACACACACACACATATGCCATCTCCCTCATACGTGCTGACACACACACTCAGAGGATCATATCAAAGCAAACTGTAATACACTCTCCTTTATGGAATTAATATTATCAGTGTCCTTCAAAGGAGAATGAGTGAGGTCCTGTGTGCAGAGTGGAATGATGGAGTGGGCTGTTATGAAGAGACCAGCCCCAACACTCAAGTATTATTAATGTTTACTGTATATTTTTAGACTATTGCAATAATACTTCAACTATAAATGTCTAGCGATGATTTGGATCAAATGAAAATGTTGGAAGCCTTTTGGTGCAAGTCGGGAGATAAGAGTGTGATATAAACTATGGCTCACAAACACGATTATAAATTATATATATATATATATATATATATATATATATATATATATATATATATATATATATATATATATATATATATATATATATATATATATATGTATATGTTATTTATTTCTGTTGTATATTTTTATAATTTTTATTTTTACATAATTTTCTGATTTTGCTGGCATTGTTTGTTTGTTGGTTTGTGTACAACATAACTCGAAAAGTAATGGATTGATTTTGCTGAAATTTTCAGGGCATGGTGGTAATAGGGAGACCAACAAATAATTAGATTTTGGTGGTGATCTGGGGGGGGGGGGGGTCGGGCTTGGTATAGTGATTTTCTAGTTTTATTGAAAAAAAAAAAGTTTACGCTCACTATGCACTACTTTACCTACCTTGGTCCTCATGATGTATGTGTGTGTTTGTGTGTGTGTGTGTGTGTGTGGGGGGGGGGGGGGGGTGAATAGTGTATGATTAATTATAATGTCATGTAGTGGAGACTCCAGGAAGCATAACAACTGAAACATCAGTTGTTAATGTGGATGTTAATAAATGAAATTTAAAATAGTGAAGTGAAATACAGATGACTACCTGATATGTTAACTTATTCCACTTTCCAAACAGCTCTGGTTACAGCAGAATCCCCTTAACCTTCATCCTACTGTGTGGACTCCAATGCACGTGTCTTCAAACATATGATCAACCACAGCAGTTATGTTTTATGACTTTGTTTACCATCATGAGTGCATCACAAATAATTGATTTGATTGAAAATACAATTGTTATCTCCACTGTAAGTACAATTTTTTTGATCAGGGTCCGATTTAACCCAGTTGAAAATATGACTTTACTGCTCCTTATAAGGTGACCCCCAATGGCATCAAAAGGATGAGTTAAATGCAGAGGACAGATTTCATTGTAATGTATAATGACAAATAAACCCATGAATATTTAATTTTTAAGGAAATATTGGCCCAAAAGGTAGAAATTACATGTTCTACAGCCTCTTGTTTTTTGATATCACGATTCCTATTGGTCTTTTTTCTGTTTGTTTCCAATGCAAGTAATGAGTTTGTCATTTTTATTTCAGATTATTTCTAGTCTATGTGTAAGATGACTTTATAAATTTGCCATACAATTCAATTTTATTTTATTTTATTTTATTTTATTTTATTTTATTTTATTTTATTTTATTTTATTTTATTTTATTTTATTTTATTTTATTCTATTTTATTTTATTTTATTTTATTTTATTTTATTTTATTTTATTTTATTTTATTTTATTTTATTTTATTTTATCTTATTTTATTTATAAAGCCCCAAATCACAACACAGTCGTCTCACAGGGCTTTACAGAAACACAATCGACTACAGAAATATATGACAAGTCCCAAGCATCCCCTGTCCTTAGAACCTCCTTCTCGGCAATAAAAAAATTCAAAACCCAGTGGGAAAAACAAGAAATCTTGAGGAGAACCACACTGAAGGACAGATCCACTCCCATGGCACAGGCTATACATGAATGTCCATTTATAAATGAAGGGGGGGGACAGGTCCATCCACCAGACACTAGACAGGCGAGGGAGGAGGTCACAGGTCAGCACAGGCGAGTCACCGCAGATCCTGTCGCCCATGGCTCCCCACGCAGACACTGCCAAGAGAGAAAGGGGACACCAGGGGACTAGCTATGAACAGACATTTGTATGCAAGATAGGTTATAAAAATGACAAAAACAGATGCGAGAGGGAGAGAAAAAGGGAGAGAGAAAGGGATGGAGAGACAGAGAGAGAGAGAGAGAGAGAGAGAGAAAGAACTCTGTGTCTGTACTTCCCCCAGCATTCTAGCTCCTAGGGCATAAATACATTCTGTAATAACCAAATAAAATATCTCATTGTTTAACAATTCAATGAATGGTTAAATATCATACAGGGTCCAAATGGACCCCAGTTGGTCTTATCTGTATGTTAAATACGTCGGTAGGATGAAGGTCGCTAATCAATTTAACCAAATACATTTACATATCAAACCAGAGCAGCAGCTGTAAGTGACACAATCAGAAACAGACGGTGAGTTCTGCAGAAGAATAAATATATAATGGTCCCATAATAACAATGACTGTTAAATGTGCTGCTGTGACATGTTTAATGCTGACACTGTGAAACCCACTCCTTCAGCGTTAAGACGCTTTTTAACTAAAACGCTGCAGACTAAAGTTTAACCATCTAAATGATTAAAAGCAAGACTGGAAAGGAAATTTAAAAAGGTCCAATAAAAAGGGGCATGACTCGATTTCTTTATGTGCGTGTGTGTGTGTGTGTGAGCTTATGGATCGAAACATATTTTAACTTTAAAGAGGGTAAACAGTGGAAAGTAGAGCATGTTTGTTTACTATTGAAGTAGACTGCGAGAAGGATTTTTACATATAAAAGAGAAGCTGAGTAATAATCACCTCGTCAGGGTTTTAAAGGTGTCATTCCGCTGAAAACCACTTTTCCATACTCCTTTTGGAATCTGATGGGCCCTGACTTACCAACACATGCTGCCTTTGACAGTGGTTCATCACCTCCACTGGCTGCATACTGCATTCACTGAAAACAACAAGAGGAACGAGGGACCCAGAAAAAGATCAGATGGAGTTTAGTGTCACCCATGTGGGGTTAAGCTTGTCCCCCATTGCAGGGAATCTGAAGTAGCATTCGCATTAGCATCTATGAGAGAAGGCGGCGCCACAGTAGCTGCTGCACAAACTGGAAAAAACTGCACATTTTCAGAACAAGCAACGGCACGAAACCTAGCTGGATGCTACTTGGGTAAAGGTAAACATGTACAGAGCAAGAGGGGAGGGAGGAGTGTTCCTTCACCCATTCTGAGCCAATCAGAGATGCTTCGTCACCGCGTCATGGACATGTATGAGGAAGTACCGATAAACTGTGTTGTTCGACCTCAAGTTATTTTACTACCGTGAAAAAACAGCTGGAAACAAAACAATCCTGATGTTCTTTTTAAATAGAACCAACACACAATGTATTCAATAACAACACAGTTGTTATTAATGAAATATACATGGAATGACTCCTATTTTGCCCCAATAATTAAACAGCACAAATAACTTGCATGCAGCAGTATCCGACAACACAAAGAATGACCCGAAATTAACAAAATAATCAAGAATGTGAACAAAAATGACCAACTCAATCACAAAAATGGGCCAAAAACAAACAGTACATTTATAGCAGAAGAAAATACTTTAATAAAAATGAACAAAATAATCAATAAAATGACCACAATATTCAGTAAAATGAAAATAACATTTCCAATTTTGATCCCAGACTTAACTTAAAAACTTGAGCCAACCAACATTTTAGACATGAGTTTTATTTGTGTGTGGGAACATGTGGGAACATTTCATTAATTTTATTCCGGAAGCATTTTAATAATAATAATAATAATAATAATAATATAATAATAATAATACATTTTATTTGATTAGCGCTTTAATGGACACTCAAAGACACTTTACATTAGTGCAAAAATCATAAAAGCAGTACATTCAAAAACACCCAGACATTTTAAAATAATACAAATAAACATAAAAGCACTACACAGAGGACAATTACATGACACGGCACATTAATCACACATTAAAAGCAGTTCTGAAAAGGTGAGGTTTGAGATGGGATTTGAATAGTGGGAGGTCTGTACAATCACGGATGTGATTGGGGAGGGAGTTCCAGAGGGTGGGAGCAGCGATGGAGAAGGTTCTGTCACCCCAAGTCCGGTGCTTGGTTCTGACTGGAGGGGACACGAGGTTGGCGTCGCACTTATCCACCAGGAGTTTCACATTTTTGCCACATGAACCACAGAAAGTGGATCCACACCCAATCTCACGTCCACAAAATGGCCAAAAGATTTCATTTGTTGAAGGGACGATATCTAACCCATTGCGGCAACAGCAGCATTAATCCACACAGGAACTATAAAATGCCCGCTTCCTCTTCAGACATCAGATGGGTCAACACCGATGCCTCCATCACGTCACGTTTTAACATCCTATGACACCATATCAAGCCTTGGCAAATTTTACTTGTAGATCAGTGTAAGTTACTGCATAATGATCAATAATATCACATCAGTCAATCAGTTACTAAAAGCTTGAATGTCTGAACTTTATTAAATATTGAAAATTACTGCCAAAATTTCACAGTTTCTTTGTATTTTGTTATAATTGTACATAGACTCGTGGTCATAGAAACATATCTGCAGTCGTTGCATCAAGAAAAAGAATCAACAAATAATATAGTCTGTCAAATAAAATAAAACTTCATCCATAGATCATATAGATAGATTTTTTTGTTTTGTTTTATAATATTACAGACCACAAATAAAGGCACAGAGTTAATATACTTTCAGTTTAAAATTCATTCTCAGTATTGGTGAGAAAAGACATTTTCTTTATATCATTCAAGTCCACTGGGAGTGTTTTTGTCACACACAGCTCTTGGAAAAGATTAAAGGTAGGGCAGAAGATTGAGGGCAGAGTGAGGAAAAAAAAAAGAAAAAAAAGAAGGAAAGAATACGAGAGTGTCTCCTGTGAGTGTGTGTTTGGAGCCTCGTTGGATGGTCTCCATTTTCTGGATAAATAAAACACAACAATGTGTCTGCGCTGAGAGAAAAGGAAGAAAATCCCCCCCAAAAAAGAAAGATTTGATAACGTAGTGGACTTCTCCAGACGTTTGTCCTCATTCGTTGTTCTTCTATCACTGTGTAGCAACTCATAATGTAATAAATTAAATATAATAAAAGTTTATAATGTAATAATGGGTCATAATGTAATCAATTAAATATAATAATAGTTAATAATGTAATAATCGACTCATAATGTAATAAATTAATTATAATAAAAGTTAATAATGTACTAAGTTAAATATAATTACAGTATATAATGTAATAATGGCTCATAATATAATAAATTAAATATAATAAAAGTTCATAATGTAATAATACATTATATACATAATAGAAATGCAAAATAAATTTTTAATATGTTAACATCTCAAAAAGGATGTGGGATATACCAGGACACATTAAACAGGGAAGTAGTGGATCAGTACATGGAGAAAATCACCATTATACATGGTTTGGATCCATATGAAGTTCCAATAAAGAATGAAGCATCGACTACGACATTTTTTTTTTAATTTGGCAGGGCTACTGCAGTCACACCAGGGCCGTATTATGGACCGAGCCAATGGGGGGGGATGATGAATTGGGTGGGTGGGACAGGAATAGCAATCAGACAGTTTGACCCTCTGAAGGGGAACAGTCAGACTGATTTGAATTAGAAATGAGTTTAGGATGAAAATGTGACAAAGTCAGTTGAATTCACGATTCCTTCTTTCAATAGAAAGTTTGTTCGACAGCTAAACTTTGCTTGATTTGAAGTGTTTTGTGTGTGTGTGTGTGTGTGTGTGGGGGGGCTAATGTGATCCATATAGTTTATTACTTGTGCTAATCATAACCCCCCTCCCTACACACACACACACACACACACACACACACACACCTGACAGATTAAGAAAACAGTGGATTTCTGTAGGGTGCACAATGATAATGCATTTAGGGGCCCATAATTAGTAGCACCCCTGCTTATAAGTAATACACAACGTACAATTAATATCATAAACATGATCAGAGGTGTGCTTTAATGTCATACATACTCTCCTAACATATCAACACAAATCCACACTCACACAATATAATTTTTTGTGACTCACACCTGGATTTGGAATTCACTTTTTTGCTCTATGATGTTCCTGTTCTTACATTTCAAGTCATATGTCATGATCAACCACAGATGACACCATGTCTATTGGGACCAAAACCAGGAAATACCTGAGTGGAAACCTGGGCATGAAGAAAAATGATAGGCTGTTCCTACTACAAGCCTCCATACTCTTTAATCTCCCTTCCATAGTGTCGTCCCTACAGATATTTGCATCTCCATACATACATTAGTTCTATGTCCTCCTCATTATTGGGTCTTCAAAGCAACAGAGCAGTATTGTTCCAGAAATGATTGATGTTGCTGGAAAATCAGTCTGGACAGCAAACTACCAATCTGATGATACCTTGTTTATGTGTGTGTGTGTCAGGCAGAGGTATAGTCCAGGGTGTACCACAGTATATGGAGTGTACCTACTTATGGTTGAGTCAGCATTGTTTATATCTAGATCTAAATAAACCCCTGGTGTGCACCATTCCGTAGTATTTGCGTGTACTGCCTCTAATTGGCCAGTACACGCTGCATTCACTAATTACATAGATTAACTTTAGACATGAGGACTGATAAGCCAATCAGAGACAGACTAGGGTGAGTCATGCCCACTGAAAGATGCAAAATTATTGGAAATGTGAACGAAAAAGGCAGGATAAACATCTTTCATAGAATAAATTTTAAGGTGGTTTCCAAATTAGTTACGTTTGAAATGCTGACCATATGACTGCACAATTGGAGGAGAGATGTTGTCACCAAAAATGAAACTATGTGAGTTAAAGTTAAAGTTACAAAATGCTAACAGTATGAAGGCTAATGTTATGAAAGGCTAATGTTATGAAAGGCTAACGTTATGAAAGGCTAATATTATAAAAGGCTAACATTATGAAATGCTAATATTATAAAATGCTAATGTTATGAAAAGCTAACATTATGAAAGGACAATGTTATGAAATGCTAATATTATAAAATGCTAATATTATGAAAGGCTAACGTTATCCTATGTTATGCTTAGCGTTATGTTGAATACATTTACAGATCAGTAATACCTACAAACACTGAAGTCATTAAATGTCAAAGTCATTAAATGTTATAATAATGAGCAAATACTACAGACTGATTTTCGGGGAATAACTAAATAGAATAGTCACTGACATCACAGGCCATTTTTCTGGACTATTTTAAAATACATGGGTGACACATTCAAGTGTTGAAATTCAACTGTATGTAAAGTTATCAGCTGTTAGAGTTTTCCTGCAAGTTTATGAGGCCGATGATTATTACTGACGGAAACATAGATGAATACTTCTGAAGTGAACCGCATAGAATATTCAGTGCCCCACCATCTTTTGGTAATGTAATTATCCACATTAATGAGGGATCATATAGAAAGTCATTTGAAGTTGACATGGGCTCATCAGAGCTGATCCTGGTTCTGTGCTGAAAATATGCAAAGGAAATGTCAGATGTGATAATGATAACAAGACAAAAATGACCTGATTGTGCCATAACCTAGAATGTAAAGGTCTTAAATGAACATTAACATTCCCCCTAGTACCACTACTGCCACCACAATATATACTAATAATGTTGTGTTACAAGAATTTTACTTTTATTCTTCCTATGATCATAATACACAATTAACTTTTCTGAATGTGAATGTACAGAACAAAGAAAAAGTTAAGGATATTTAATTTTCCACAAAGAATTGTTTGTGTTTTGGGTCCATTTGTATATAAAATTATTTTTAGTCATTAAAAAAATATATGTTTACATTTAGTTTGCACACAAAACAGTAAAAGCTGCACTTTTTTTTCTTTCCAAAAATATAAAATACCCTTAAGTTTAAATGTAGACGGAAGGAAGGACATCTGATGGACAAGTATCCATCGAACACTTTTCATTTGCATTTAGAAGAGCAATACTGCAAAAGCTTATGTACATGGATTGTATATAAGCCACATGACTGAGCCTACTGGGATTTGTTTTCAATGTAGAATAATATACAGGGTTCATATCAGAGTGACTACATGGTCAAGAGAAATTATGCTGAATAGAATCAGAATCAGAATTCTTTATTTGTTTGGATGTTGGATGTGCATCCACAGTGAAATGAAAGCGACACTCCCCTTAGAACTGTGCAAAGATGCAAAACAACTATACAAATATAATCATATACGAAATATACAAGATAAGAAAGACTAGAATAAGTAACATATAAATAAGAATATAGAGGAAAAATATGAATAAAAAATATAGCCTGGAGGTAATATAAATATCTACATGGATATACATATGACAATATACTGTATACTGAGCAGTGATGGTTGGGGTAGATGAGTGGGGGAGGGTGTGTGTGTGTGTGTGTGTGTGGTGGGTAAGGAGTGCGGTGTCCTGATGGCCTGGGGGAAGAAGCTCTTTGTCAGTCTTTCTGTTTTTGTCCTGCAGGACCTGAGGTGTTTACCTGACGGCACCTATATAGGGTCTATTTTTGACATAAAAGGGTTTTTCTACCACTTTTATAAGAACATTCTGGAAGATTTTATAATGTTCTAAAGTTATTATAAATGTTCTATGTGTGTGCTGTGCTTCTGACCTGGCACACATATATGGTTTGGGAAATTATTAGATTTTTACAATTCCATAATCGATACTGCTGAACAATTCAATTCTTTATTGATTCTAATTTTGGGGGAAAAAAGGAGAACAGTTGCCTTCCATCATAACCACAGAGATGGTCATAGCTTGGACACTGCAGCTGCTGCTGGGCTGAGATTCATCCGTGTCAAAAACATGACACTTGTTTAAAATTATTGCAAGTTGTATGCATGAATGTTTGAGCATGTTCATCATGTTCCCTCCACTTTGCAATGACTGCAAGTCGCCCTGTTGTCATCTGTTTTGGTGAAATGAAGTCAGACTCTGGAGCATTTAAACCTGGTGGGCACCTTGAACTGCATTTCCATTACAGTTTTTCGCAAAACAATAGCAAAAATTTTGATAGAGTATATTTGTGTTGAATGTGTTTCCATTGACGGTTGTTCTTGGCTGGAGTCAGAGTCCTGCACGGTTCTGATTTTGACATACCGCAACCACCCGTACCCGTCATGTTTAAACTCGTATCCGACCCGTTTTCTGACGAAAAAAAAAAAAAAAATCCGCACCCGAACCGACCCGCTATAAATGGACCTGATATCCGACCCGAACCTGAAAGAAAATGTCAGATAGCCAAACTTAAATACAAACATTTATTGCCACAAATATACTGAACAGTGACATAGCCAAGGCAGAGCCAAATAAAAATGTTGTTAGCCTACAGCTCTTTTTAGCCTATGAACCGCAAATTAGACCTGCGATCACCCACATCCGACCCAAACCGAACCCGTATCCGACACAGCACAACATTTTTCACCCGTTTCATGAAAATTTGTGGTTCACCCACGGGTCACCCATGGGTACCCGAACCCGTGCAGGACTCTGGCTGGAGTGTCGTAACTGTTGTGAAATATCATCCCATGAAATTTCACTGCTGGAAGATGTCTTGATAGCACACTGCATTTTTCTTCTGTTTGCTGTTTCTAAAATAGCACTTATGTTTTTCTCATGAATTATTTCAAGAAATTATTTCAAGAAATAATTTCCAAGTGTATCGTGCCATTTTCACTCAGAAGTGATCATGTGACTTTTTTTGTCATTACTGTCCTGTGATGTAAAATTTCGGAAAAATTATTTCCATTGCACTTTTGCAATATATTAGAATATCAAAGCATTTGAAAAACTACCTCATGAAAGCATAAAAACTTTTTATCGATATTTGAGTTTTTTCTCGAAATTAAGGTGTTTCCATTACCAGTTTTTTATAGTGGTATTTACATTTTACTCATTTCCAAGGGTAATGGAAATGCAGCTATTGTTTACGATTATAATAAAGTCTGAAACTGGAATAACTTACATCACATAATTAATTGTCCTTGCTGGAATCAAGCGTGCGTAACTAGCATAAGTCACATGACATAACCCGTGTTGGCTGGAATCAATAAGAGAATAGTTAGATGAACTGCCAAATGATTCTATGGATTAATAAATACAGAACCAGTCCTCAACAGGAAATAGTTCCCATTAAAACCCTGGGCCTGCGCAAATTTGCGCAGCATTCCCTGAAAAGGCAGCCCCCCCTACTTCAAAAGCCCATCAAGGCACAAGCCATTCACCAGCCCCATGCATATGCAAATGCATATACGCAGCCTTCAATGACCTGAATTACAGTCCATTGAATTGCAAGTCTTTGTTGAGGCACACCATGTCAGGCCAAACCAGTCACAGTAAACTGGTACTATATACTGAATGGCTCAAATGTATTTTTGCTTTGTATAGCAGAAAACTGTATGCATCACAGCATTATGTTTCATGAACGTATGCACAACGACCTATTCACTATCCATGTAAGCCCCAATATTCATTGTGGACAAACAGGTTGTTCAGGGTTAGGAACACCAGATGTATGTGGGCGTATGTGTGATATTTGGACTATAAGAGCAGACACCATTTCAAGTCAAGAAGACAAACATCACGATGGCGGCACGACAAAGTAAGACTAAGAGGTATACGCCACTTGAGGCTTTGACTATTTTGCAGCAACTCCCTGATGTGGACTCAGGCAGTGGTGAAGAAGAGGATCCTTTTGTTGGCGAGTCTGAGTTCATCTCATCAGATTCCTCATCTGATGGGTCAATTTGCAACTCAAAGGTCCAGTGAATTGGATGATTATCACAGCACAAATTTGAGAAGGGGGGTGGTTCCTTGCAGTAACAAGGAATTCTTCAGGGTTTTAAGACATCCAGTCAGTGAAGTCCCTTTTTTCCAACACAAACAACCTTCCTTCTTGAAAGTTCTCATACTAATCTGTTTTCCTTTTGTTCTTTATGAAATGTTCTATGAAATTCACATCATCACATTTGACTTACTGTAGCTTGGGCGTACGTCAATACACATAATACGTTTTCTGTTGTAGTAAATATGGGTGTGTTAAATATTCAGTGTCAGTGATGAATAAAGAGTGTTGGTGTTGTATTAACACCATGTTGATTTCAAACAACACTGTGCTTTTGTTAAATTAATGTTGTTAAATCAGGGTATTGTTAATATCAGAGATGTATAAAGTACTGGACTAGAGGAGTGGAGTAGAAGTACAAGTACAACATAAAAAAACTGACTTGAGTAAAAGTTAAAGTGTTCTTCAAGCATCATACTCAAGTGAAAGTACTAAAGTATCCAAAGAAAATTGTACTTAAGTATTGCAAGTAGAAGTATGTAAAAAAAGTTCTACTCAAGTACTGAAAGTAAAAGTAGAAGTAAAATTACAAGTAGAAGTAATGAAAAAAATACTACTTAAGTACTGAAAGTTAAAGTAAAATGTAAAAGTACTGTGTAGGCCTGATACACAGTACTTGATACATGATACATGGTACAGTAGTTGATACTCCCTGATGAAGGCCATTTGTGCCGAAACGCGTTGGGGTTTTTCATATTTTATAGGTTTTGTTAACCAAGCCGGTTTAATAAAGGCTTTTTATCTTTCACTTTTAAGAGAGTGCCTTGGAATTTTTCTTTGTTTTATACTGTGTAGGCCTATACTAAATGAAAGCAGTCACAAGTTTTAACACATTTATATATTTAATATGAAAGGTACAACTTCAGCTGAGGCAGCAGTAGTACAAGGACATACCAGTTCACTTACAAGTGTTCATGAAAAAAATAAAACTTTCAAAGGTCAGAGTATTCCAAGAATATGGCCAAGTGACAACCAAATATTTCTTGTGTAAACACGGTGTAGCAGCTACGCATGTAACGTTGCCAAAAGGTTGATTAAAGCGTGCAGTCTTATTATGATGATGATCGCTGACTCGTCCAATGATGAGACACCATCATCAAACCAGGTGACAGAGCCATCCATCGCTCTGGCATTGATATGCTATGGGTTTGGTATGATTCCGAACTATTTTAATAAGAGTAACGAGTAACGATTCGGCACATAAAAAATGTATCTGAGTAAAAGTATTAATTAAAAAAAATAATAAATGTAGTGCAGTAGAAGTGGAAGTAGGCGAAAAAAATTATACTCCAAAAAAGTACAGATACTGCATTTCACTACTTAAGTACAATACTTAAGTAGTTGTACTTCGTTACTATACATCTCTGGTTAATATTAGTGTTAAACAAATGCAGATTGGTGACGATCAAATCCCGTCCTTATGTAAGAGACTAGACTAGAATGAAGAAAAATGTCAATCAAACCCCAACTATCTAGAACTAAAAATGAATTAATTAATAAAGCACAGATGTACAAATAAACTAGAAGTCCACTGATTAGACACTGTAGATCAAAAGTGTCAAACACAAGGCCCGGGGACCAAATTCAGCCCGACAAAGGGTCCAATTTGGTCTGAATAACAATGAAGATATTAACGCTGGAAAAATTATTTTAATTCAGGTTCTACATACAGAATAATTAGATCTTATTTAGCTCAGACGAGTAAAATATAATCATAATTATATATATAAATAATAAAAACTGTAGATTTTAATGTTAAAATAAAAAGTGAAATTACATGAAAATCTTTATATTATTAACAAATCATCCTTTTACAAAAACCTGAATAAATAAACGAACAAATATGAAGTAGCTGAAATATCTGAACTGAAGTAAGTGTCATTTTACAAATATTCTGCATGTTACTAAATGTTTAGTGGATTTGTAATTGAAATGTAAGTTGTTCTGCACATGTGCAAATAACAAACTGAACATTGTTAAAATGTCACTTGTTTTTCTGAAGACATGTCAAATTGTTAATATTATTCACATTTTGAGGGAAACATTAGAGATGTAAAAATGATCAGAATGTAATTTTGCTCTTTTCATTGTTATTATTTTATTGGTCTGGACCTTTTGAGATTATATTGAGTTAAATGTGGAACTGAACTAAAATACCCCTGCTGTAGATAAAGGCTGAAAAATATATGAAGATTATAGTTTGTAGAGAAGTTCAGTTGTTTTTTTTGTGTGTTTTGTTTAGTTTTTTTGGATTCAGCATGCAGCAGCTGTCAGTGGCATTACACTGTCAGATCCACACTGGCTTCAAGTTCAAGCCACAGACGTTGCTTGTTGGAAGAACTGTTGCATGATCAGCAACATTTTTTCATTGAATCGCCAACAGCTTTTTTTTCCAGCAGTTTAAAACATCGCCAGTGTTAACTCTGTGGCTCAGTTGGTAGAGCTGGTCGTCCAACGATCAAAGGGTTGGCGGTTTGCATCCCTGCTCAGGCTGTCCATGTGTAAACGTGTCCTTGGGCAAGACACTGAACCCTGACTTAGGCTCCCAGTAGGATTGACCTTTGACCTTAGAAACCTACTAGTGTATGAGTGTGTGTGTGAATGTGAGGGTAATGTAAAGCACTTTGAGCACCATGAAGGTGGAAAAGCCTTCTGTAAGTACAGTGCATTTAACTCTGACTGTTTCCGTCACTTCTTTTCTTTACTGTTTTTCATTGCATTTGCTGTTCCTGTCAGAGACCACTTGTCCATCCAAGGCATTTTATTTGTACAAAGCATTTCATAAACCAAGGCTTTTGGAAAAAGAAACATTTCCTGGAAAATTATAAATGGACTGTACTTATATAAGGCATTTTATACACCAGTGGGTGCCCAAAGCGCATTACAATTCCTCACATTCACCCATTCACACACTCATGCACCGGTAGATGGCTGCTGACTGACCCCACTGGAAGCAACTTAGGGTTCAGTGTCTTGCCCAAGGACACGAACCATCAACCTGTTGATCATTGGATGACCCGCTCTACCAACTGAGCCACAGCCACCAGATAAAATATATATATTTGTTGAATATAAGTGTGATTAAAGTATGGATGACATCAAACACATTAAAGAATAGCTTAAAGAGCGCTACCTGGACTCAAAATAAGAAATAAATAATTCGAGGTGCTCTATTGGGTGGGAAAATAGCAAGACAAAAAAGAAAAAAATTCCAAATTAAAAAGCCTTTATTAAATTGTCTTGGTTACAAAAACCATTAAACATTAAAGAATAGAACTGAAATAAATAAGGGTGGTTAGAACATGTGCCTCACAGCAAGAAGGTCCCTGGTTTGATTCCCATACCAGACCTTTCTGTGTGGAGTTTGCATGTTCTCCTCGTGTCTGTGTGGGTTTTCTCCACTTTCCTCCCACCATCCAAACACATGCACTGATAGGTTAATTAGTTAATCTAAAGTGTCCATAGGTGTGAATGTGAGAGTGATTGTTTGTCTATATATGTTCAGCCCTGAGATGAACTGGAGACTCATACAGGGTGTACCCCGCCTTCACCCACTGTAGCTGGATTAGGCCCCCAGTGACCTTAGTAAAGATAAAGTGGGTTCAGATGATGAGATGAGACTGAAAGAAATAGCACTGCAGGAATATGATGCAATAAGAAATCAAATTTAAGGTGCAATAAGCAGAGCTCAGTGATGAGGACAAGGTCAGACTAATGCTTTTAACAACATATTTATCAAATTATTTCTCAAGTAACAGCAATGTTTGGAATGAGATGAAAAACACATTATTAGACCACCTTTGTTTATTTTAATTCATGGTTCAACTAAAGATGTATTTGTGAGCACAAATATAAAGAGAACAACAAGAACAGCTCATAGGAGTTTAGTTTCAAAGCTGATATCTATCCATGTTCCATGTTTTCTTTATAATAACCAAAATCACTTACCATACCATACCATACCATACCATACCATACCATACCATACCATACCATACCATACCGTACCATACCATACCATACCGTACCATACCTTACCATACCGTACCATACCGTACCGTACCATACCATACCATACCATACCATACCGTACCATACCGTACCGTACCATACCATACCATACCATACCATACCATACCATACCATACCGTACCATACCGTACGATAATATACCATACCATACCGTACCATACCGTAACGTACCATACCATACCATACCATACCATACCATACCATACCATACCATACCATACCATACCATACCATACCATACCATACCTTACCATACCATACCTTACCATACCGTACCATACCATACCATACCGTACCATACCATACCATACCATACCATACCGTACCGTACCGTACCGTACCGTACCATGCCATACCGTACCATACCATACCATACCATACCATACCGTACCATAATATACCATACCATACCGTACCATACCGTACCGTACCGTACCGTACCGTACCGTACCGTACCATACCATACCACACCATACCATACCATACCGTACCGTACCGTACCATACCATACCATACCATACCGTACCATAATATACCATACCATAAGGTACCATACCATACCATACCATACCATACCGTACCGTACCGTACCGTACCGTACCGTACCGTACCGTACCGTACCATACTGTACCATACCGTACCGTACCATACCATACCATACCTTACCATACCATACCATACCATACCATACCACACCATACCATACCATACCATACCGTACCATAATATACCATACCATACCGTACCATACCGTACCGTACCGTACCATACTGTACCATACTGTACCATACCGTACCGTACCATACCATACCATACCATACCATACCATACCATACCATACCATACCATACCATACCATACCATACCATACCTTACCATACCATACCATACCATACCATACCATACCATACCATACCGTACCGTACCGTACCGTACCGTACCGTACCATACCATACCATACCATACCATACCGTACCATAATATACCATACCATACGGTACCATACCATACCGTACCATACCATACCATACCATACCATACCATACCATACCATACCATACCATACCATACCATACCATACCTTACCGTACCGTACCGTACCATACCATACCATACCATACCGTACCATAATATACCATACCATACCATACCATACCGTACCATAATATACCATACCATACCGTACCGTACCGTACCGTACCGTACCGTACCGTACCGTACCGTACCGTACCATACCATACCATACCATACCATACCATACCATATTTATTTATAAAAGTGCTTTAAAACACACACAGTTGACACAAAGCCAGAAAACACAAAACAGAGAAGGGGAACAAGGTAATAAAATAAATCTAAAAATACAATAAAAAAGTGCTAAAATGACACAGAAAAAAAAGTTATTTTTTCAGTTCAGTTTTTACATTAATACATACGTCACTGTCCTAACAAAAACTGTTTTTATTCCTTCCGTGTTTTCTTTTCTGTCTATTTCAGTTACATGATATACACAGGAGTTAGTACTTGATTGCATAACTACTGATTTGATGATTTTCGACTATTTTGGGAAAGTCTAGTTACAAAACCAACTGGAGATGAGCTTCTCTTTGTGAAAACATTGATTACAGCTTTATTTTGGACTAGACAGAGGTCAGACTTTAATCATGTTGGACCACTAGTCTCCAAAGTATTATGTATATTTTTTTAGATTTCTGATTTTAGATTTATATAAATGTTTAGATTTGTGTGGAATAAAACAAACAGTGGGTTTTGATAGTAACTCACATTTTTTATGTCCGTAATTGAAATTACAAATTACATTGAAACTATTGGTTTTCAACATTTTAAACTGTAAATGTGTTAATATTAAGTCATCATAAGTAAATGTTGACATATAATGTAGATGTAGGTGCACGTGGGGGGGTGAAAGTAACTTGAATGTACCATAAAGACACTAAAAAATGAAGAATTCTTGGATAAAAAACATGAATATTCAGATCTGAAATTGCTGCAGTGTTGTAAAAGAAGTACAGAAGCAATGAAAAGGTGTTGACGTGTTTGATGTGTAGCAGCTGCAGGCAGATGTTTACCTTTAACTCAAAGGTTTAGGGGGAGCTGGTTCACTATGGCTCAGCTTTACATCAATAGTAATGTTTCACTGTGGGCTGTTCTGCTTCTGCCTACACCTTCAACTTCCCTCTTCCTCACACTTCCGAAGCTCCACTTTTAAAATTTTTATTTTCAGATCTATTCTGTCTCTTCTTTCTTCTTTAAATTTGTTTACATCAGAGGTGTCAAACATGCGGCCTGGGGGCGAAAATCGGCCCGTCAATGGGTCCAATCTGGCCCCTGGGATGAATTTGTGAAACAGAAAAAAATCCTAAGATGATATTGATAACTAAGGATGTTTTATTTCTTTGTTCAAGTATATTTACTGTTTTTGAAAGAGTTTTACAGTGATTAAAGAATATTACAACAAGTTCCCTCAATAAATCCCATCCATATAACCAATCATATCAACATTTTTAACATGAAGGTAGGAGAAAACAATGAAATAATAGTAAAATTATATATATATATATATATATATATATATATATATATATATATATATATTAGGGGTGTGACGAGACACTCAGCTCACGAGACGAGACACGAGATTGGGTTCACAAGATCAAGATGAGATTTTAATGAAACTAAATTACAAATTATATGAATGGACAAGAGACTTATTTAAATGAGTTGCACATGGATTTTATAACTCTGTAAGCGTTAACTTAATGAACTTCTTCCTCTACAAATTAAAACTCAATCAAATGTTATACAAGTAAAAATAAAATAAATACAAGTATATATTTCTCCTTTTTTCCAAGTGCAGACAATGTGTGGAAAACAAAACATTCTTCTTCTGTCAATACAGACTGAAAATAGTTCAACAGAGCCTGACCAAGTATGTCACTGACATGTCACTTCTTCCTCTACAAATGAAAAATAAAATTAAATGTTAGAAAAGTTAATAGATAAAATAAATACAATTACATATTTCTCATTTTTTCAAAATCAAATCTGGTGCTTGACTGTGGAAGTTGAGGTCCGAATGAGGAAATGCACCCCCTCCAGGTGCATTTGCTCCACAGCGGTGCGCCGCAACCAGCTCCAGACTTTACAGAACCCTCCTCCCGTACTTCGCCACTTCCTGGACTCGCTGCACCTTCTCCCTCTCTTTATCGCCAGGGCAGGGCCCGGCCCATGTATAACAGATGCCAGAAGTCAGCTGCGATGTCGGTCACCCACCGACCCATCTTGAAATCACAGGAGTCTAATGCACACACGAGTCAGAGGGTCTCTCAGGAACCCTACGTTAGCTGGTGGGATCCTGGCCTCGCGGGCCCAAAATCAGTGGACCATAACGAACCCAATGTCTAAAACCAGAGGGGAGGGGATTCCCCTAGCCTCCGTAATACCAGTAGCCTAGGATCTAGTCTGTCCCCAGTGGCCGCAAATGGTATTTGCTACGGAGAGACAGACTAGACAGCCTCGGATCTGAAAATCCAAAATGGACCGGACCAATCAAATCGCAAGGGGCGGGATTGGAGCCCGCCCTGCCTCATGACGACACAAATACGACACGTAATGTTGTAATCGCAGAGACGTAGCAGCTAGCACACATTGCCGTAACACCAGTTGCTAGCTGCTAGACAACATGGCTCATCACCAGGAACAACCATTCGAGCTGGCTTTGGCAGCAACGCTAGGGGATTTAAAATTACAGTTTTCCCTGCGAGAGGAGCAGAAAACGGCACTTAAGCTGTTTTTTGAAAAAAGGGACGTTGTTGGAGTTTTGCCCACCGGGTATGGCAAAAGTTTGATTTATCAGCTGGCTCCGCTAGTGGGACGACGCATGGGTCTGCACAACCCGCTGGTGATCGTTGTGTCACCCCTTTTAGCCCTAATGGATGACCAGTTGCAAGAGGCAGAAAAACTGGGAATACGAGCAGCACAACTCGGCAAAGGCGACCCGGAGGAGATCCGAAGCGGCCGGTGCCAAATAGTGTACGGGAGTCCGGAATCCTGGCTGAACCGGGAATGGTTAGACCTGCTCCATGTTCATCGCTCTGATTGGTTGGCTCTGACTGGTTACCCATCCAATAGCGTGGCGTTGTGTAAAGAGAAAATTTGACAGACAGCGGTTATCCCGCCCACAAATTCGCCTAGACTTTCTAGACTCTCCCCCGTAGCAAATACCATTTGCGGCCACTGGGGAGAGGCTAGCTCCTAGGCTATAATACCAGTATTTTCCGACGTTATCCTATCTCGCGAGACAGAATTTTAACGTGATGAGAAATCTTGCCAAATTACAAATCACACAAATATTGTTAATAATCCACTTCTTTTTCTTAAGAATATTCAGCTTGTTCATGTTATGTTCATGTGCAGTTCGTAAATGTTATGGAATTTTACTATTTTTGCTCAAAAACATAGAGAAAACTTTGGAGTTGATATTATTTATTATTATATTATTTTAATAGTGCGGCTCATTTTATACCATGTTAGGCTAAATGTAGCCCCTAAACAAAAATGACACCCCTGGTTTTTTACTTTGTTCCTCTCCTTCTTCTTGTCATATATTCTCTTCTTCCTCTCTCCATTTCCTTTGCTGTTGTAACAAATTAATTTCTATGTAAGGGACTAATAAAGGACTATTCTATTCTATTCTATTCTATTCTATTCTATTCTATTCTATTCTATTCTATTCTATTCTATTCTATGTCCTGCCTCATTGCATTTTTGTCCTTTTGTTCTGCATATATTTCATCTTACCTTGATTCTCATTTATCAGTGTTTGCTGTGTACAAGCATATGCATACATTAGATACACGACACAGGTTTGCCTGAGATAAAAGTGTAATTTATGAACTTAGATTTATACTTGAATGTGCATTAATTCAAACTCAGCCGTTCTGCACACACAGAACAAAGAGGTCACCAAAAGAAAGGCATGTAAAAGGAGACAGAATGTACTATAATACAACAGCTGAAATTACAAGCGCTAGTAAATAGCTGAAATAATGTATTCACTGACTGTTATTATGCAGCTCTTAAACATTGCAGCTATTTCCAATTCAGTTTATAGGAAATCAACAGCATTAAATTAGATAGCCTGTGAAATTGTCACACAAAAAAAAAAAAAAAAAACATCAAACCTTTTATTTATGGTATTTGCTGAACTCAGCAGCCACCTTTTTATCATTGCATTTCACACCTGCTAACGTCTTATTACGCCATAGGTCAAGTTACTCGCCAAATGTAAGCCTTAAATTTCTCGTAGTGAAAATGTAAATTCATGCATTTGTGCCCGAGGCAAGATTTTACCGGATGATTCTTCCATCACAGCCAGTTTTCTTCATTTTAAAAACCTAAAAATCTACAATATTCATATATAATTTACATAAAGGGTCTATGTGTGGTATTTAGAATAAACCAGATCCATTTTCCCATCCCATTTACAGCCTCTTACACCTGCCTGGACCTGTTGTTACGTCTGTGTTGCCATGGAAATAATGCTACATGATGCTTGTTGCAGTATATACTGCTCTACAAAGCAAAAAGGTAGTGACTGCATTTGAGTCATTGTGTTTTTTGTAATATTCAAATCATTCTTTGTCATGTAATAAAATATGTCATCTCAAATGTGTGTCATTTTGGAGAAAATTGGTGGGTGTTTGTACAGTAACTGCAAAAAGTACGAGTAAAGCAAAATAAAAAGGCAGTAAAGACCGTTACGGTGTTCTTAGCAATGTCCATTTAGGACCCTGCACCAATAGTTTGTGAATTCTTGTATTAGACTGAAACAAATTATGGAATTGTTAAGTGAAGTCAAAATCATGAGATAAAAGTGAAAATTATGAGATAAAAAGTCAAATATAATATAATAAAAAACCAAAAAATGCCTCATAGTAGTTCAATTTCAGAGCTTATATTTATACATTTTCCATGTTTTTCTTGATAAAAACAAAAATCATTTCAGTTCTTACATTAAAATCTCCACTATTGTACTGACAAAAACCATACTTTTATTCATTCCATGTTTTATTTTATGTCTGTTTTAGTCACATGATACACACAGGAGCAAGATTTGATTGCAAAACAATTGTTTTTGATGACTTTTGATGGTCTAATAATTTTTCTATATTTTATGTGTCTTTCATGCAGGCCCATATGTAAGGGATAATGTTTTACCCATGTGTGATTTCCCTTCGGGGTGGAACGATACCTTCGGTGTCTGGGTGCTGTTCAGCCCTATCGGGAAATATTTTTCGATAGTCACGCATGGGAAATACATTATCCTGCTTATTCTATGGTTTATTACAGCTTATTACTGCTTATTTTGCGAAAATACAGACAATTGTTTCTCAAAATGATTAAGAATTATTCATATAGACGATTAGCTTCTGTCGAGAAAAAGTAGTCCAGTTAGAACGTTATTGTTGTTCCTAAGCAACACTCCACTGGCACTGTATAGGTTACTTTGTTCCGCTGCCGTTGCCTCTGATCTGCTAAAGTTCACGGTACGAAAACACTTCTGGAACAAATTAATTTTGTAAGTAGAGGTACCACTGTATTTTATTGATCTTACAATTGGGGAAATTGCTTGGTGGCAAAATTAAGATTCAACATATATGTAAAAACAGACAAACAATGACAGGTGCAATGACATATTAAAGTGTCCATACAAACTAACTGAGTAGTGGAAAGTAAAGTAGTAAAACATGTAATTAAAGTATTCTTTGTTATTTACAGAAAGTGCAGAGTGAAAAACAGAAATGGGATGTGATTATGATTTATTTAACAGTGTGTCGGCTTGTGGAAAGACATATTTAAAAGCTGCTGGTTATGAAATCCAGTCAATAATAGCATCTAATTAACCATTCAACTCTAAGCACAGTCACACATTTATGCACACAACATACAGCCGTAGAGTACTTCTCTTAAATGTGGTGTGTAATCATTAATTAAAATTAGGGAAAGGAAAAGGAAAAGTGGTTTAATTGGAGCTAACTTAGATGTAATTAAAAATGTGTGGTGTCGTAGGTCAGTGAGTGGTGCAGTAAACCTCCTACTGAAGCTTATACATATGAACAGTACCTCTGATCTTTCTTAATGAATTTAGAGTAACTGGTATTAATGCAGAATATTTATTAAATTAGCCATGGTTACTATTATTTAAAGTAAACTGGAAATGAACAGCACCAATGGCAATTATTCATGATATGAAAAATAAGTGTTTCATGTTCCTTCTCTTAAAGGTATTGTGACGTCCAAAACTCATTTTTGATATTTTCATGTTACTATATGGGTCGTCTGGCCTCATTTACACCAAAAAAACATGAATCTAGACTGTTCAGTGGTTTTCCTATGGTCTGGGGCTCTTGGAGGCCTGAGCATGAAACGCTCTCTCTGATTTGTCTCCCGCTTTCGACGTCACACTCGGGAGAGCAATAAGGAGACTCCCCCCCCCCTCTTCTCTTCTGCCCGTCCACTGTGCTTAGCCCCGCCCCCACCAACGTTACTATAGAAACGGTGTTCACATGCGCTCCTGCTCTTACAACCTTTTCATCGCTGAACGGTTTACTCGTGTCGTAATGGGTCCTAAATCACACCTCAAATGTCATGTTGTTGGCTGTGTATTAGATCAGCAACAATCACTATTTGACCTACCAAGCTCCCCTGAAGAACTACGTTCCCAGTGGCTGGCTTTTATCTACCAAGGTAACGTTCCTGCTTATTTACCCAAGAGAGTCAAGACTTGTTCCGGTCATTTTCGACGAAACTATGAATTAAAAACTTATAATAACAAATTAACAAGGCATGATGAGTTAACATCTGGTTTTAAAGCCTTGGTTTGTTAGAATATCAAACTGTTGTGACAAAATACAAATAATAAATACACTTTTAATGTCGTGGTGAGACGGCAGACCCCCCCCCTTCCCCCAACGATCCGACGAAACTATGAATTAAAAACAAAACTATGAATTAAAAATAACAAAGTAACAAGACAGGATGAGTTAACATCTGGTTTTAAAGTCTTGGTTTATCATTATTTATACTTGGTATCATTCTTTATTAGGCAGCATATGATACAGTATTTCTTATACTGTACAGCAGGAAGGAGGGGGGGCTGGCCGCAGCAGTTTGGGGGTGGAGCCGAGTACATGACTGACAGGCGAAGCGCCCCAAGTAGTCTGTTGAGGTGTTCATGTGTTGCAGGCATAGTACTTGGATTCAGACCACAGAAATCCACAAAAATGAATATTATGGAGTGGGGTTTTTTGGTTGAATACTTTTGAAACACGTTTTAAATTCATTGTCAAAGACTTTGAATGCTATGAAAACAACATGTCACAAAACCTTTAACATGTATAAATCATGTAGAACTATTGTATTCATGGGGTATGTACACTCTTTGAAATAAAGTCATGTTGAGAATAAATGCAATAATTGGTTTGAAATGTGACACTCTGTCCACAAATGACAGTCATCTTTGTTTTTCCTGGTATCGAAACTTAACCCTAACCATATATGTGTGTATATATATATATACTGAACATGGTAGATTTATATGAAAAAAATCATGTTTATTCAACAAAATGGAATCCTTTTTAACGAACATGAATTAATGTTTTTCAGAAAATATGATTTTAACATGTCTAACCCATGTACATGATTTTTAAATCTGAAAGACTTTTTCTTTCCCAGTGTATTTTCCAAACTTTTTTTTTTCCCTTTTCCTCTTCTTTTTACCCGTAAACATAAGACTTTTCTTTTTAACACAGTATGTAACATACAGAGTATGTGTATGTATTTCTGGCTGTAGTATATGTCATGATGATTAGCTAGTTCGTCAACGGAAGGTTTAATTTTGGCTCATATCATCGTTGGTTTTTGGAGCCAAAAATGTGGACGACTGAAACAACATAGGATGACGATATTAATAAACTTCATGAAACATTTCACTAACAAAATCATCAGACGCTCTTATTATGAGAGCTGTCTGTCACGATTAGTCCTTTCTATCCAATAAATATAAACTCTCAAAGTCCGATTAATCCGGGGACTGTCATTCGGAGGCTTTACTGCAAACATCAAAGGCTTCTATTAGCACTAAAGTCTATTAACAGAGGAATAATGTGCAACAGCAGAAACAGAGGGTCCAAATTACATGAATCAGACCACACAAACTCCTGAGGGAAAATGACAGATCTATTTCTAAAGACAGGATGCAGGGAATATTCTTTCAAACTAGTTTGATATGAAGCCAAATATCACATGTATTTTACTTGATGTCCAAGAAATGAGACTATACTAAAGACCATATGCTGGAAGTAGTCCACCTCTAAGAAGTGTTCCTGTGTAAGTATGGAAATGTTTGTATAATTTCATTTTATACATTTCCAGATCTGGAAAAGTAAATGGAAACAAATTTATGGAAAAATATTAATATTCTCAGACTGTTACCAGTGTGCTATTTTCTCAAACTATGACTATTGGCTGTGTCAAATGTAATCCTTTAACACAGATTAATCCATCATCATGATTAATCTGATATGAATATATATATATATATATATTAATATGAATATACTGTGTATATATATATATATATATATATATATATATATATATATATATATATATATATATATATATATATATTCATATTTTTGCATGTATATTCCGATATTTTATCACCTTTTTGGTGTTTTTTTTTTCTGTATTTTGCAAGAGTTTTTGAGAATATGTCTTGGATTTTTCAGTGCTTTTTTGTGTTACTTTAGTTTTTCTGTGAATTTTTGTATCTTTTCTACATTTTTTTTCTCCACAGTTTTTATTTCTTAGTGTGTTTTTCTGTGTATTTTGTCGGAATTTTGAGTGTAAAAACAACCCGAGACAAAACAGTTGACCAACATAAATGATTAATCAAAATTAAACATGTTAATTGCATATATTTTTAATATTTTGGCATATATTTTGGATATTTAATCAAATTTTTTGGTGTTTTTTTCCCCTGTATTTTAGAAGAGTTTTTGAATGTCTTGGATTTTTCAGTGCTTTTTTGTGTTAGTTTAGTTTTTTTGTTGAATTTTAGTGGATTTTAGCATTTCTATATTTTTTTCTCCTCATTTTTTGTGTTTCTTAGTGTCTTATTTGTCTACTGAGAATTTGAGAATAGACATATTTGGGTCTATTCTCTACTTTACTCCAGGTATTGAATACACTGGGAAAACTGAATGAATGACCACACTACCTTTTTTGGGTACTTCTGTGAATAGTTAGCAGCCTTAACATTGAGTTTGATATAATTTGTACTTGCTGCTGTTATATACAGCAGTGGGAAAAAGTGCAATAAAAAAAATTGGTGTCATTTCAGTCCAATGCAGAAAACAACCAAACCCTCAATATCGACTCCACTGACATTTACGTTGCAGGCATAATTTATTCAGTAAATCAGTTTTCAATTTGGAGATAAAAAGATTATTTATCAGCGTTGTACAAGAGAGCCATCTGTTAAAATGTGGGACATTGTGCTGAAATTGATCTGTGTCCCATCATGGTCTGTTTTCAATTATCAGTGTATTGTGCTTCTGCTACTCAGGGCAGTTTTTTTTAAGCTCCAACAGCCACAACTTTTTTAAATTATGGGTATTATTAACCCTTTCACACATAGTGGTCACTACAGTGGACAACCACTTGTCATGTCTAAGAAGTAGTTCAGTTATATTTGGTGTTGTCTTGTTTCCATGTTTATCACTTCCTGTTTATTTTTGGTACATTTTACTTGTATGATGTTAAAACTTCCCCCTAGTTTCTCCTTGTGTGTCTGATTGCTCCTTGTCCTGATGTGTGTCACCTGTGCCTTATTGTCGCCCATCCCTCATGTGTGTGTGTGTGTATGTGTGTGTGTGTGTGTGTGTGTATATCAGGGGCGTCAAAGTCATTTTAGTTCAGGGGTCACATTAAACCAAATTTGATCAGAATTGGTGCAGACTGCTCAAATAATAACATAATATATCAATAATATTAACTTTAAAGTTTCCTCTATGTTTTAGAGCAAAAATAAGTAAAACTAGAAAAGCAGTGAGAGTGTAAACCTCCACCAAGGCAGACACCCCCCCTTCCCCCTTCGAATGAAGAGAGGTCCACCAAGGAGGTATTAAATTCAAGTTTGTCTGTCTGTCAGCAGGATTACGCAAAAAGTTTTGAATGGAATTTGATGACATTTTCAGGATGTGTTGGGAGTGTCACAAGAAGCAAATTGTTAAATTTTGGTGGTGATCCGGAAGAGATCCTGGATTCTGGATCATCATGAAATTTGACATTGCAGTAAATGGAGAATGATCCAAAGATAGGCCAAATATGGTAAAATGTGTGCGAGGGGGGTTGTGGTCACAAAAGGAAATCATTTACATATAGTACGAAATTAATATTTCTGGGTCTTACCTTGTACTATTGTCTTTCGTGCAGCCCCCTCCCCCCCGGAATAAGTTTTGATTGGATTTTGATAACATTTTCAGGATGTGTTGGGAGTGTCACAAGGAACAAATTATAAAAATTTTGGTTGTGATCCGGAAGAGATCCTGGATTCTGGATCACTTTGAAATTAAATGGAGAATACATTTCAATGTGATCCAGAATCCAGGATCTCTTGTGGATCACTATCAAAATTTAATTATGTGTTCCTTGTGACACTCCCAACATATACTGAAAATGTTATCAAAATCGGTTCGGAGCTTGTTGCGTAATCCTGCTAACAGTCAGACAAAAAAACAGACAAATGGACTCTAATTTAATATCTCCTCGGCAGAGGTAATTATGTGATGAAAATGTTTACATCTGGTCCTCTTCCACTCCCACCACTCTCTGTAGTGCTTTACAGCAGTTCTCATACCACACTGTGATAGATCCTCTCGATGGTAAACCTGTAGAAGTTTATGAGGATACTGGGCTTCATCCCAAACTGCTTTAACTTCCTCATGAATTGGAGTCTTTGTCAGACTTGATTACATAACCTTCGCTGGTAAAGTTGGCAAAAACATAACTCTTCCTTGGTGGAGTAAAACGGTGTCACAGTGGTGGAGGGGTTAGCGCTCTCTTGCCTCACAGCAAGAAGACCCGGATTCGATTCCCGGACCGTACGAACTTTACTTTTTGGAGTTTGCATGTTTCTCTACCTGTATATGGATGGGTTTCCTCCAGGTGCTCTGGTTTCCCTCATTACACAGGTTAGGGTAAAAATCCTCCAGCCAGGTAACTGACCATGAGCCTGGCTCCACGTCTGGACATGGGTCCCCAGGTGCCGCCCATGGCTGCCCACTGCTCCTTAGAAGGATGGGTTAAACACATTTTGTTTTACAATTGTATGATGACAACGTACTATCTTATGAGAAACTTTGACAGTCATTAAGGGCCGGATCAATACACATACAGCTCAACTCAATATTTCTATATATAAAACCAGTGCATGAAACAATACAATGAAAATGTGGAACACGGAATACAACTTAGAAGTCTGTGTCTTGTTAAAAAGTCTGACAATCAATCAATCAATCAATCAATCAATCAATCAATCAATCTTGTTTTTTGGCATTAGCTGACATCTTCATGAGTTGAAACTGACCAACAAACAAATCAGTGCATAAGCTGTATGCTAAGTACAGAAAATATCCATTTACTAGATCCTTCAAAATAAAAGCAGTGATGTATTAGTTGCATCTATTAGAATTATTGAACAATTGTTCAACAATTGTATGGTGACAATAAAGTTGTATCTTATCTTATGTTATCTTAAAAATATATCGACTAAGGTTTTCATAATTGACGCATGAATTGTTTTAATGTATAACTTTGTCCAAAAAAATTCTTCAGAAAACGTTAATTTATGATTGACTTTTTGTCTGTAAACAACAAATCTAATCCACTATAAGGTATTGGACATATTCCCATTTCTCCTCTGTGACCTTTCCTGTGTTACAACTATCAACACAAACTTCCCTTTCTGATAATGAGACTCCTCATCCTTTACTTTCTCAGAGACAATACCTGCCGTGTGCGTTCAGGCTCCCAGGAGGAAACTTCATGAACCTCCGCTGTTGTAGCATCAACCTTTCCATTTCCAGATTTCTCTCCCGAGTCCTAAACCGCAGATGAGAATTGAAGAGCGTATACACAAGTAGTACACAAAAAAAAGATAGTCAATACACATCCACCCACAGCAGACAGATGCATTTGGAATTCAGCAGCGGATATTACTTTACAGCTGTGATTAACTGGATGCAGGAAGACAGAGCTGCTGATTCGTGCAGCTATTAACCGTCATCTGGGAGCGCTCACCTATCAGCGAATACGTCAATTATAAAAATACCATTATATCTTTATAGGAGGGGGAGGATTTGTGTTATCCCCCATCCCTTAACCTCCCCACCTAGCCTCTCTTTCTCACACTCCAAAAGTTTCTCCGTATACCCTGTCCTCTTGTCTCTCATTCAGGCCAACATGAGTGTGGGAAAAATGGTTTAGCAAGGATACACAAAAGAACAGAAGAGAAAAAAAAAAAAAATGCACTGCGATTACAACGGATATTAAACGTAGCGCTGCAGCTGGAGAGGAGTGAAGTTAGCATTTAAAAAGAAGGATGTGAGTGGGTGGCGAGAAGGTCAGTAGAGACGACTTGTGTGAATAATGCATGTTAAAGGAAGGTGAAGGGTAAAGCATGGGACGGACGTGGAACATAAGCTGAATTAGAAGCTGTTGAATGAAAAACAGGACAAATAGAAGTTACAACAGAGGATAAATATAGTACAGGATAAAAGAGAAAAAAAACATCTGTGTGTCATTCGTTCATTCACAATAAAACTGAAAATAACACAATGAAACAACAAGTCGTTTCTTCATTATTTGTTTCCAAAACCAAATAGAAATAAATGAAAAACGATGCATTTTTTTCACTTTTCCTTTTTGTGTTTAAATGAATAATAGAAAAAAAAAAAAAGAATAATGGCCGTTTTCTATTTTATCAAATTTTGACCTGAAGCAAGTTGAGTAAACCGGAAATGACCTTTGACCCGCAGTGACAAAGATATAAACCTATGTCCTATTTGGGGAAAGTAAAGAGGGTCATCCTAAGACCTGAAAATATGACCACAGAAACTCAGAGACAATACAGAGGACAACAACAACAGAGTAATGACACACAACTGTACTGACAACATAATGTTACAGTGAAAAGATAATAAATATAAAGAACAACTGAAAGGGAAAAGGGGAAGAGGTCCTGGATTCTGGATCACTTTGAAATTTATTCTCCATTTACCACAATGTAAATTTAATCTTGCACTGGAAACTAATGACATACCACTTTACCATCATTTCCCACCACCAAAAATGTTGGCCTGTATGTATTATATTATATAAGTATAATCCATTTTCACTATTGACCACTAGATATTGATGATAAAATAACCCAGATCCCATCGACTTGTACTGTTATTCACTTTCAAATGTTTGCCCAAAAATATAACATAACACATTCCATGAAATAATTCAGAAATACAACAGCAGATGGCCACCATATGTTACAGTTAGTGGCATGTTCAGTCTTGGGTGCTGGCCTTTAAACTGTACTGACTGTATAGATCATCAGTAGTGGATGAAAGTATAAATGCATCCATATTTTAGAATTATCAATCTGTATGTAGCGTCATTAATATTTGAAAACTCATTTTCAGTCATTACTGTGACTTTGTGTTGGATAAAAATCAGCTTTACTGATCAAGTGATACGAGGACGAGGAAGGAAGTTGAGTCCCTTTTTTAATTGGTTGGTCTACATGAACAGAATAAGACAATTTAAAAGACATGTTAAAGCAATCATTTGTTCTTTCTTATTTTCAAAATAAAACAAAAAATAAGACAACCAAAAAAAACTATGCGTTTCTTCATTATTTGTTTCCAAAACCAAAATGACAGATTTTTCAGTTTTCCTTTTTGTGTTAAAATGAATAACGGGAAAAACGGATAATGGCCGTTTTCCGTTTTATCCAATTTTGACATGAAGCAAGTTGAATAACCCAAAAATGACCGTAACCCGCAGTGACAGAAATGGAAACCTACGTCGTGTTACCCTAATACCTGAAGATATGATGACAGAGAATATTGGTGTCATATCATACCATAATGGGGACCAGAAGTCCATGGGTGCTTAGTTCGCAAAAATATGCGAACGAATGAATGGAGCGAGTCAAGCTAAATTCGGATTCCGTTTGACAAATGCTCTGAAATTCACATATGATAGCGGTTAATAAGAAATATTTAATGTGGCATAGACAGACCACCTGTTTTTGATGGGAAGCAAATGTGACGTTAGGTTTTATGTGGGTTTAGTAAGAGACTTCAATGTGTCGCATATGTGACATCACATTTTTTTCTAATATTCATTTAAACACAAAAAGGAAAACTGAAAAAAAAATGCATCACTATCTTTTTTTTCATTTTGGTTTTGGAAACAAATAATGAAGAAATGATCCGTTAATTTAAGAGATTAGCGTGAGAAGGTGTAGAGCAGCAGAGGTTTGTAGCTAATGTTAGTGCTGCACATCTGCTGCTCTTCTATTATATTGTAGCAGATTATGGTCAAGTGTTAATCACGCTAATCTCTGAAATGAATGAACTTCATCTTCATCTGTTTTATTTTGGTGAACCCCTTTTATTTTGGTGAACTTCCGTTTTGTTGTGGACTAAATTTGCAGCGTTTCTCTCTTGCAGTTGTTTTGGTATTTTTCTTTCACATTTTTTTCGAGGATTTGTACGTTTTTACTTCTGCATCTTTTCTGTTATTGCAGTATTTTTCTCTTGCAGGACACTTGTTTTATGTGTTTGTGTTTTTGGTTGTGCATGTTTTGTCGATGCAATGTGTTTGCCCCCGTCAGCCATCGTAAATTATAATAATACATTTTATTTGTAATGCACTTTACTTCATTCAAATCTCAAAATGCACAGTGAAAGATAAAAACAAACCTTAAAATTCAACAGTAAAATCTTTCCTAAAAAGGAAGGTTTTAACAGAAATAACATTCTAATTTTGATTTAAAAATATAATTAATCATTTGTATAGTACTTTAGAACAACATGAAAGTGTTTTACATATAAAACATCAGTAAAACACAAGATAAAAAAAACTCACTTATCTAAAAAAAATAAAAACCCACAGACATGTTTTCATTATTCATTCACATCAGGGTTAATTAATCTAAACTCTCGTAGCGTTTGTGATATGACTCTGAACAGACACGAACATAATCTGCATTTTGAACTGGATGGTGGAGGTACGCAACCGTGATACAACAGTTTTACTTTTGTTGCCTCTTTTTTCTTCGCTTGCTTTGTTTCCTTCTACTACATTCTTTTTCAAATCCTTTTCCTAAATGAGTTCAGATCCATCAACGTGAACACATACACTGTGTGTGTGTGTGTGTGTGTGTGTGTGTGGTTTTAAAGTCACAGATGGTCTATCAGAGGGGAGCGCCTGAGTATTTCAAGCTGTGATGGAAAACATTAGGGAGAAAGATGTGTGTGTGTGTGTGTGTGTGTGTGTGTGTGTGTGTGCGTGTGTGTGTGTGTGCGTGTGTGTGTGTGTGCTTGTATTCCTATCTTTATGGGGACACTGATATGTTTACACAGTCACACTATGGGGATCTCTGACACCATGGGGACCAAAATTCAAGTCCGCATGAGGGTTAAATATAAATGTAGATCTCCACTAGTAAAATAGAAATGATGTGGCCCTATAAATGCATGAATTTGTTTGTGCAGGAAGTCCCCATAAAGAATGGGCGAAGCCGGTGCAAAGCGAATCATGTATTTTTTGAAGGTTTGAAGATGTGTTTACTTTTTTTAAATATGTATTTATTATGTATTTTTTAGATTATTTTTCATGTATTTATTCTACTTTCATTATTATTTCGCTTTTTTCTTTTTAATCAATATTATTTGTATTCAAATTTCTTTTATTTATTTTTTTTTAATTTTATTTTAAAAAAGATGTGTTTACACTCACTACCCAATGGCTACTTGATAAACGTGGTCCTCATAAGAAATATAAACGTGTGTATGTGTGTGTGTGTGTGTGTGTGTGTATGTTTAAGTATTAATAATTATTATTTATCTTACACTCACTACCCAATGGCTAGAAGTGATGATTACAAACTTGGTCCTCATGAGACATGGAAAACAGTGTGTGTGTGTGTTTGTGTGTGTGTGTGTGGCTGTAGAGGTCTATGAATAGTGACAGTGAGGCAAATCCTGTCAGAGTGCTAATTCAAAGCTCTAGCTGCAGCCATCAACACCATCAGTGGGTGAGAAGAATGGAGTCTTGTTGAAGAGGTTTTCCATTACACACTGTGCTGCTGCGAGTCCTGCACACTGTGTGGACGCTGCATAAGTGTGTATGCGCTGGAGTATCGATGTCAGTGTGACTGCAGAAGACAAAGGAAAAGATAGAACCACATGTAACATACTCCAGTTGGATTTTCCGTACTGTGAAGCTGGACTGATACATTAGTGAATCTGACATTGTGCACCACCCGTCTGGCTTTGGCAACAATTCTACTGGATGGCTTCGTTGTTCTTTCAGTGCTACTGGAGTGTCTGGCAATCACAGATGGTGGAGAGAGTGAAAGGCCGACAGAGAATTCCCAAGTTTCAACCAGCGGTGATTCTTATAGTTGTTACATTCATGCCAACGGGAGCGTTCGTTTTTAAATGTAACACATGCACGATGAAATTAATTAATCAACAACCTCAACAGCCTCAGGCTTTCACCTTTGGTAATGGAGTTTAATTTATAATATATACCATTACGTGGCTGTCATTTAGGTTTTTGTTATTTATGAGCAACATTCATTTTTTATTTTTCCTGCTGTTTATTTTACTTTTGTGAGAACCTTGTACAAACTTTGTTCATGTATCAGCAGGTCAGTATAAGAGTCAGGGTATAAAAGTAAGATTCAATGAAAGGACTTGGGGTTATTTATATATATCCATATATATATATATATATATATATATATATATATATGGATAGCTTAGTGGTCTACACCACTGACTTTGGTGCGGAAGGTTGCCGGTTCGAATCCCAGGTGTGCCCTTTACGCTATACATGCCTATACCTCAGGATGAGCGATACAATAAATAGAGTCATACCGGCTCGGACGGCGCCCGGGACAACAAGGTCCGCGTTAGGGGTTGAGGAACCAGGACACCCTGATGTTAAATTGGCTACTGGAACAAGACATTCATGGAGCAGGGCAGAGAACATGGTACTGATGGAGTGTTACTACGGGAGTAACCCCAGTGAGAGAGGGTACATGCAGAGGATGTGGGAGAAATGGTTTCACCACCACCCCCAAATATGGAGATTGGGTACCAAGCCCCAGAAAGACTAAACACAAGGGCAGCTGACCTGAGAAAGAGAATCATGAAATCCTGGGGGAACACAACTACCTGCTTGCCAAGGCTAAAGAACAAAGTACCAGACCAGTCTCTACTGGAGGACCTGAACACTGCACTGCAAACTGTCCCTACCACTACCATCACTGAGACCAATCAGCTGATGTATGCAGCAGCAACCGTAATCCTTGAGATGCTTGGCTACAAGATGAACAGCCAGAGCAGCTAGAAGGTTGCCCCATGGAGGAGAAGGCTAGAGGCAAAGATCATGGCAGCACGGAGAGAAGTCAGTGTTTTAACAGAACTAAGCAGAGGTGTGAATCTGAGGAAAGAACTGCCCAGTGCTGAGGCACTGGAGACTGCTAAGCAAAGGCTCACAGCACTAGCTACCCGCCTAAAGAGATACACAAGAGAGGTAGAGGCCAGGAGAATAAACCAGGTGTTCTCCACCAACCCAGCTAAGGTCTACTCTCAATGGCAGGGGGGCAAGGTGACAACAGACCCACCTAGGGCTGAAACTGAGCAATACTGGAAGAGCATCTGGGAGAAGGAGGCAACACATAACACCAATGCCCAATGGCTGACAGACTTACAGGCAGAGCACAGCCAACTCCCAGAACAAGACCCAGTAGTCATCACACTAGCAGACATCCAAACCAGAGTGTCCAAAATGAAGAGCTGGACAGCACCAGGGCCCGACATGATTCATACCTACTGGCTTAAGAAACTGACAGCACTCCATGAACGCCTAGCAGCACAGATGAACCAGCTGCTGATATCGGGAAACCACCCAGAGTGGCTAACCCAGGGCCGGACAGTCCTCATAATGAAGGACCCCCAGAAGGGAACAATACCATCTAACTACCGGCCTATAACCTGCCTCAGCACCACATGGAAGCTTCTATCAGGCATCATAGCGACTAAGATGAGTAGGCACATGGAGCAATACATGAGCAGAGCACAGAAAGGAATAGGCAACAACACCAGGGGAGCCAAGCACCAGCTACTGGTTGACAGGGCAATTGCCCGAGATTGCAAGATGAGGAACACCAACTGCCTGGATTGATTACAAGAAAGCCTATGACTCAATGCCACATACATGGATACTGGAATGCTTAAAACTGTATAACATCAACAGGACACTAAGAGAGTTCATCCAGAACTCAATGAGGCTGTGGAAGACAACTCTGGAGGCCAACTCAAAGCCAATTACACAGGTGAACATCAGATGCGGCATTTACCAAGGAGATGCTCTGTCCCCCCTGCTGTTCTGCATAGGCCTAAACCCCCTCAGCCAGATCATCTCAAAGAGTGGCTTCGGATACCAGTTCCGAAGTGGAACATCCATCAACCACCTCCTCTACATGGATGGCATCAAGCTGTATGCCAAGAATGAGCGTGACATTGATTCCCTAATTCACCTCACCCGGATCTACAGCAAAGACATTGGGATGTCATTCGGACTAGATAAATGTGGGCGGATGATATCTAGAAGAGGAAAGGTGATCACAACTGAAGGGGTTGACCTACCTGAAGGGAATATCACAGATGTGCAGGAAAGTTACAAATACCTAGGGATCCCACAGACAAATGGTAATCATGAGGAGGCAGCTCGGAAGTCAGCCACAGCCAAATACCTACAGAGGGTAAGACAGGTCCTGAAAAGTCAGCTGAACGGCAAAAATAAGATCCAGGCCATTGACACCTATGCCCTGCCAGTAATCAGATACCCAGCTGGGATAATATCCTGGCCACTGGAAGAGATACAAGCCACTGATATCAAGACAAGGAAACTCCTTACCATGCATGGAGGGTTCCACCCCAAGTCCAGTGTCCTGAGGCTGTACACTAAGCGAAAGGAAGGGGGCAGAGGACTAGTAAGTGTCAGAACTACTGTCCAGGAGGAAACGGCGAACCTCCAGGAATACATCAAGAAAATGGCCCCCAATGACCAACTGCTAAGTGAATGCCTCAGGCAACAAAAGCCCAGTAAGGTCGAGGAACCAGAGGGGCTATCATGGAGGGACAAACCCTTGCATGGCGTGTACCATCGACAAATTGAGGAAGTGGCTGATATGGAAAAGACATACCAGTGGCTGGAAAAGGCTGGACTAACGGACAGCACAGAGGCGCTACTCATGGCTGCACAAGAACAAGCCCTGAACACCAGAGCAATAGAGGCCGGGGTCTACCACATCAGACAGGACCCCAGGTGTAGGCTGTGTAGAGAAGCCCCTGAAACAGTCCAGCACATCACAGCAGGGTGTAAGATGCTGGCAGGCAAGGCATACATGGAGAGGCATAACCAGGTAGCGGGCATATTGTACAGGAACATCTGTAAAGAGTATGGACTGGAGGTCCCAGGGTCAAGATGGGAGAACCCCCCAAAGGTGACAGAGAACAAACAGGCCAAGATCCTGTGGGACTTCCAGATCCAGACTGACAAGATGGTGATGGCCAATCAGCCTGACATAGTGGTGGTGGATAAACATGAGAAGACAGTGGTGGTGATAGATGTAGCAGTCCCCAGTGATAGCAACATCAGAAAGAAAGAACATGAGAAGCTTGAGAAATACCAAGAAAGAGGAGTTAGAGAAAATGTGGAGTGTGAAGGCAACAGTGGTACCAGTAGTGATCGGAGCATTAGGGGCAGTGACCCCCAAGCTGGGAGAATGGCTCCAGCAGATACCAGGAACAACATCAGAGATCTCTGTACAAAAGAGCGCATTGCTAGGAACAGCTAAGATCCTGCACAGAACCCTCAGGCTCCCAGACCTCTGGTAGAGGACCCGAGTCTGAAGGAGACACCGCCCACGTGGGGCGAGAGGAACATTTTTTTTTTATATATATATATATATATATATATATATATATATATATGTATATATATATATATATATATATATATATATATCCATGACTTAGACTTAGAAAAACCTTATTATTGTTGCACAGACAGCAGAGAACCATTAAAACACACAGAGCAATACATACATCATGAACTCCAATAAATAAATACATAAATAAATAAAGTGCACGGTCATTTCTGGATGCCAATTATAAAAAGCTATTTAAGAGGCCAATTTGGTAAAAAATATTTTTTAAATCGGTTTGACCTACATTTTGGCCGATTTAAAAATTATTTTTTCATGGTATTAGAACTATTATAACCAAACATAGACTAAACTGTGCTAAAAACAATACAATGCACTAAAAATAAACCAAATTTTCAACATTACTATAAACTACAGCTGACAAAATATAAATCAACTTCTTTTTGATTTTGATTTGATTTATTTTGGTTGAAAATGCATTACGCATGAATGATAGCACTTAAAACGGGGATAGCACAAAAAAAGCATACAGGACTTGTTCCATTGTAAATTACATTATTTAAACAAGTTAAAACTGTAAAAGAAACAAGGCATTTTAAAACAACACCAAAAGTATACCATAAAATAATTAAACATAAATGTATATATATATATATATATATATATATATATATATATATATATATATATATATATACATTAATATGAAAAAATATGATTCTTTTTAAAATAAAACAAAGTTACAGGGTTGTGTTTTATATATCATAGTTCATACATTATTGAAGAAAATAACTGGAGGAAGGTAAGTCATGAAGAGCTGAGTTGGTGACGTAATCAAGTACGCTGCCGTCCTAATTGCCGTCCTGTCCTCTGTACTTGGAAGTACGTACTTATCGTACTTGGTATTGAGAAACGGCCATGAACTCACGTAACGTTAAGAATTTCTTTACACTTTCTTAAAACCATTCACACCTTATTAATGATATTCTTAAAGTTACTAATTTTAAACAAAAAGTATTTATACATTTTAACACCTTATTTATATGAATTTTAACTTAACCATGAAAACAAGGAAATATCAGAGCATTACATGTGTATATGCACACTAGTAACTAGAGCTGCACGATATATTGTTTGAGCATCGATATCGCAATGTACGTGTGCACAATAGTCACATGACAGGTCCTGTAATGTAGGACACGAATGACTTCAACATGTTCTCATCTAATTTCAATAGAACCTGACACACAATGAGTGCATCACAATCATTGTGAACCAGGCTTAGTGCCAAAAAGAACAGCAACATCAGTTATATATTTCTTAAAAATATATATATTTATTTTTTTATATTATTACCTCAGTCAAGGAGGTATTAAATTCGGGTCTGTTTGTTTGTTTGTTTGTTTGTTTGTCTGTCAGCAGGATTACGCAAAAAGTTCTGAACAGATTTTGATGAAACTTTCAGGAATGATACATAATGGGTGAAGGAAGAACCCATTAGATATTCAACAATGAAGGTCAAATGACAAGTACACACTAAAGGTCAACAGCTAAAACATATCAGTGGTAATATCTCAGGATTCAGACAAAATACAATCTCGCATTTTTTTTTTTCATTCACATTGTCTCACCTTCGGACGTCAGATGGGTCAACACCTATGGCTCCATCACGTCACATTTTGACGTCATGTGACACCATAGCAAGCTTTGGCAGAGGTCTGCTGTCACTTTTTTGTCCTTTTTGAAGTGATCAGTCCAGACTTCCCGCACCCCAGAATCCAGAGGTGTTCCCAGGCCAACCCGGAGATAGAAGCCAGTTCTCTAAAAACAGCAGGAATTCCCATCAATAACCCATACTAGTAACCAACCAATCACTTTATTTAATCCTAAAGTGATTTATCGCCATCTATTATATTATCCTATATGTTTAGTGGGTTCATTTAAATTTTTTCCTCTATCTAATCTGCTGATCATCTAGATGTTTGTAAAAATATTGAATTATTGAATCAGAAACATAGAAAACTGAAAAAAAAGTGACATTTTCAACAAATATATCAATAACTGAGCATAAAACAAGTGTCTCCATCCACTGTCACTGATCAAACTATGGTGAATCAATGTTGTAGAAGATGAATATGTTTCCATGTTCATGATGGAGCCTCTGAACATCCAAATGGGTCATATCTGATGTCCATGAAAGGATGACAAAGTGAATTTTACATCATTTATTTGCATGTATTGATAGGTTTAGTAGACTAACATGTATTAAACAGTTTTGGTTGCCATTGGCTGTTTGGATCTTTATGGGTTAAATCATGAATTAATTTTCCATTCATTGGTCTTTAACCTCTTCCACCCTGAGCCTATTTTCAGAGAAAAACGCCTAAAAAAACATACCCAAAGTAAATGAAGAATTGCTCCACAATCCTAAGGTTTATATGGATGTTCTTTGTATCTATGGCCATCTACAGGCTTCACAGAATCTATTCCCATTGTCTAAAATAGTGTAGCTACTACTATGACTGAATAAACTGGAATAAACTAAAAGATAAAATTGAATTTTTTTGGTCTCGCCTGAATTTATAATTTTTTTGACAAAAAAACCCTGCTAACAATGATTCCATGAATATAGACACTATTGATCACCTTCAGTAACTCCTTTCCAACACAGGTACAAAAGTTGATAGAATTAGAGCAAAGGACAAAGCCTCCAGAAAGGTTTAAGAGGTGAAGGTGAAGTACACCCTGGATGTGTATTAGTTAATTTAATTGGAAATTCCACGAGTTGCCACTGAATTTAAAAGATTATGTGGTTATAGAGAATGAGACAACTTTGTGGCAAGTCTACAACAGACTTGTTTTCACTTAATACCATCATGGTATTCTGCATTTTTCTAACTGCTATTCATCTATTGCCAGCCATAGCAGTTGAAATCAACAAATAAACATGTCCTTCAGCTGTTATTTTGTTGCATAGGACAAGGAAGATGATGATGACACACAGTTGTGACTCAAACTTATCATTATGGAAATGGTACATTAATTCACTAATTAAATGACTAATGCATGTGTAGTGTTTTCCACCATCACCTGACCTGTCGCACAGATCATTATACATTGTTAAACCCTCGTCACGTTGGTTTCTAGAGCATGGAATTGAAATGTTTATTTTTCCAATGCATTGCCCATGTAATCTCCCAAGTAAAGATGCAGACAGATGTCTATGTGAAATAGTATCCAGGGCACATGAGGTTCAGTTCACAACAATAATAAAAAGGAGTTAACGTTTCTTTACAACCCAATGAACTGTCACATACTAAAATGCAAGTAACTAATTAAGACGCTCATTAAGCCTATGTTCCGACTGAAAGTAAATGTTCCCAAATCCAACTTTTTGCTGACATTTGACCTGTATCTGACCTATTAAAGACAGTCTGAATGTCACAAATCTGATTTTTTTTAAAATCCAACCCAGGCCAGTTTCATATGTGGTACTAAATCTGATATTTAGCTTCAGTCTGAACCGCCATGTTGCTTTTGACAGACATGTTTTTCCCAACATGAAGAGTTTACTGTGTGTTGTGGTAACACTGCCCTTTACCAGTTACTCTGTGGAGTGCCTTTTTTCATTTATAAACAAACCTGTAATGCTCACAGAGACACTAAATGACATTTCATTCTTAATGTTTGAAAAAGAGCTCATGGAGATATTAGACGCTGATGAAATAATAAATATATTCAAGTCCAAGCCACGTTGTCTTGTCCTTTAATTGAGAGCTGAGCAGTACGCACAGGTTTACTCTGCTGCTGAGCCCCATTGTGTTCAGATGGTGAGATAACTTGTATTGTTGATTTGATTTGATTTGAATGATTTATTTCGAACATGTGCAAAGTGCAACAATAATCAATACAAGCATAAGTTTATTTAATCCTACCCCTTCTTCACTTCCCCAATAACCTGAATTCATCTTATAGCAATATAGTGCATAGTACAAAAATGATGATAATAATACAAATAATAACAATAACAATAATAACAATACCAATAATAAATAACTGAAGTACTAAACATATACATATATACAAAAAAAAACAAAAAAAACAAACAAACAAATGAGCAGAGAGGAAAGTAGATAACAAATATATATTTTATTTTATTTTTTATTTCTTCTTCTTTTCCCTTTCTTTTTTGTTCCCCCTTTTTCTTTCCTTTTTCTAGTTTGTCTGCATTTTGTTCTTATTTATTGATCATGCGTGTGGTGTTATAGTTCATTATTCATCATCTCATTGGCGATGCGATGTCTGTGTGTGTTATGTTTTTGAGGTTTAAAAAAAAATAAATAAAAGTTCTTTATCAGCGCCTTTCAAGATTCTCAAAGCGCTTAATAAACAGAATTAAAACAGTGTATAAATAGGTCTAAAAACAAATGGGTAAAATCAAGTGGCTGTAGCAGGTGAAAAAATAAAATGAAATAAATGGAAAGAGCAAAGAAAAGATTGATTATTATTTTGAAATATTTGAAATATTTAGAGAGAGCTTTTTCTATTGTTATTATTATTAAATTGATTTATTTGAGAGCATGTCACATGTGTGAATGTTTAGACCTGCTTTGAATACAATTATATTAGTGTGTAATTGTAATTACGTGTTTTTCTGTGGAAAATAAATTTGGCACACCCACTGTTTACTGGAGCACACCCAATGTTTTTTTTTTGTTTTTTTTTACTACACCAGTGCCTTATTCTCTTTTTTTAATCTTAAATCTTGATTTATACAGCTCTTTCCTGCATGTTGATATTACACTGTTGCCCATAGCAACTGCTAGTGTCAAGTGTTGCTTCTTCCCACTCCTTTTCAGGTGTAAATATTATTATATCTTTTCTTATGTATGTGTATATTGTGTGAATTGCTCGAAATAAACAAATCAAATCAAATCAAGCCTTCCACATATGTCATATACTAAGCCGTACTTCCTCATTTGTCATTACGTCAAAGCCTGTTGTGCATACGTGTTACTTCAGAGACGCATTCTGTTCACACTCAAGACTGATGAAAGTTGGATTTAATGTATAATATGAACGAGCACAGAAAAAAAATTGGGATTTCACCCAAAAAAAATCTGAATTGTGCATTAAGACCTGCTGCCTGAAGGTAGGCTAAGACTCTGGTCTTGATCAGACCTAAGTATCATCTAATAATTTTGTTCTGATTTGGCACCCCCTGAAAATAACTGTTAAGACGGAGGGGGGGGGGTCCATTGGAGTATATATATATATATGCTACATACTGTAGGTACCCCCCTCCCCCTTCACACTGTTAACACAATGGATGCTACCACTGAAGACCAGGGACCAATTAATGTTCCCCATTCACCCCCCGCTTTATCTTTTTTTGTTCAAAACACCCCCAATGGTGTCCCAGTTCCCCTAGAGGAGTGGTACCACCCCCACTGAAAAGCATTGGACCAAGGAACATATAACTGCAAAAACCAACAACTACCACCCCCATCATTAGTCAAAAACAAAGAATAAAACAAAAGAGACTGAAGGACTGTGGGCTGGAGCTCAGAGACACTAGACTAGACTTCTGTTGGATGGTAAACATAGAGACTAGTGGTTACTATGGAAACAAATGAACCTAACTGATGAACTACATCAGTTATGTACATCTCTTTACAAGTTGTTGCTCCTGGCTTTCCAAACCTATATCTGCAGCCGAACATAAATAGGTGAAGCTTAAATGGTCTTTGCAAAGTTTAAGTCGGTCTTGTTGGTCTGACTTCAGTGGTGTTTGGTTTTAGATCTGTTAGCACGGCTCACTTTAATGCCTTCAAATGTTGGCTCTGTAGCTGCTAAAGACTGAAGAACTTGTTTGAGATTTGGCACAAACTCGGAGCTGGAACTAAAAGTACTTCAGTAGATAAGATGTTTACTCATTACATAACTGTCATTAAAATGTTGGAGCGTCACACTTACCTACTGGAAAAGACTTATGATGAATTATGATGTTTTGGTAGATGGTCTGATTAACTATATATAAATAGTGTTATTAGACTTGGTTCTTATTTGCTGAATATACTGCCCTACAAGTAAAATGCTTCTGGAATAAAACCACATGTGTGTTAGTGATAAAGAAAACTCAAGTCTTAAATACTGCTTGGCTCAAGTTTCAAAGATAAATCTGGGTTTAAAATGTGAAATTATTGGAATTAACAAAAGAAGAGGTTTTAGTTCAAAGGAATATTGGTCTCAGATCTACTTCAAAACACTGATTTAAATGTCTTTACCACGTTTCTGTTTTATTCTACAGATTTCTGCAACAAAAACATAAGCAAAGTGCTGTGTCTCTCAAACTGCGAACATTTGCTGCTACAACTGCACTGCATTATGGGATACATATTCAACACATTTGAATCCATAAAGACCCAAAGATCCATCAGCGACCAAAACAATCTACTAATGCTGGTCTACAAGTACAATACATCTGGAATAAAACTAATGAAATGTTCCCACATGTTAGTGATAAAGAAAACTCAAGTCTTAAATGTTGGTTGACTCAAGTTTCCAAGATAAATCTGGGGACAAAATGTGAAATTATCAAGAGGATAGGTTTTAGTCCAAAGGAATATTGGTCTCAGATTTATCAGATCTACTGCACATTATGATCCATTCACTTTACAGGTTCTTTCTAGTGGAATATTTACTAATCCATTGTATACATATAAATAAACTAGCATATATGTGGAATAACACACCATCATATATATTAAAAACATGAACTAACCAGCACTAAAGTCATTTGTTTTCTGATTCATCTTATTAAAGTATGTAAGATTTAACACATTTAATGTATGAAGCAGATGTTTTCTAAAAAAAAAAACAAAAAAAAAAACAACTGTAGAGCAATATTAATAGTTGGGTTTGGCTTAAAAGTGTGATTACAGCTTAAATTAACGTATTTTTCTCTTTTTTTCTATCATTAGTATCTGCAACAAAAAAACGTGCACATACGTTTTATATTGCTCGAATCTTGGAAGGAGGTTTCCACAAAAACATAATTAAACCACCAGTTTTCATACAATGTTAATTAAAAAATGGTTTTGTTTTCGATGTACTTTTCATTTCTCGTCCTCCACATGTTGCTGCTTCCTTCATAAATCAGCCTTGATGTTGGTCTTATCACCAGTTCTGAGCCAACAGACTGTGTGTGAGTCACACCGTCCATTCTACCAATATGACTTGACAAAAGGAAGCTGAATGTGTGGTGATTACTGCAGTTTTTTGGGGGGGATTTGAACTGTGTTAAATGTAGTTTTCAACTTGGTGAAAAAGCTTAGGAGCAAATAGGCTTAGCTCCTTGATTGAGTCATGTTATATAGCTCTGTGACTTCAGACGGATCAAGTGAGGACAGTTTGCTGCATGTTCTCGCCTTGACTTCAGTCGATTTAGGAGCGCGTATCATGCTAATGTGCTGCAGCTATTAATAGGAAGCTTTGTGCTACTTCCGTGAACACCTGGCTCACCTTAACTGGCTTCACTTAAGAAAACAGCTGCTGATCTTGAATATGTGCGTTCCTATGATTAGCTATCCATCTTTTCTCTCCGACGCTATCTATTCCTTCATCCGCCCCCGCCTCCTCTCGGCTCGTCCTTGTCCTTCCTTCTCCAATTTTTTTTGTCCTCCTCTTCTCTTCCTTCCTGCCTTAAGCTTCCTGTCAATCAAATTGGCCTTTACTTTCTAACTCTGTCCTCCTGCACCCTACCATCCTCATTCTCTTTGTGCTTCCCTTTCTGTCTCCTGTCTTGTCCTTAAATTTCTCAGGTTCTCAGTCCAAATCCCACAGAAAAACAACAGAACTGGTCAATTGTTGAAGACGATGAAAATACCATGTTTTCCAAAGTATGATTCACTCCGGAGTATAAGTCGCACCAGCCAAAAAAATGATAATAAATTGTTTTGTTTTTAACACTTTAACTCCTGGGAATTTAACAGTTCCAGTAAAAAATGAATAAAATAAATAACAAAGCAGACAATAACAGCCAAAAATGTATAATAAACCAAGAAAATAATAAGTAACATGAACAAAATAAGACACAAATTGCACAAAAGTGAAGACAAATGATAAAATACAATGTTAAATGTAGAAATATAGAAATATAAAGCAAAATAAGGAACAAAATTAACAAAAACAAACATATATTATATATAAAAAATATTTACAAAATAATAACTTAACTTCGTTAAAATAAACTCAAATAAACTATAAATCATATTGTAATTTGGTTCCAGTAGTTTAGGTTTGCTTTTTGACACCTGTTTATTTCCATATATCAGATACATGAACAAAACTCAGTAAAATCACAATAAAAAAAAAACTGTATTTATTTGTTTTTCTGAATATTGAAACTAAACCATCCTTTCAGAAAGCGTAATCGCTGGTGCATCAGGGGTTAAAGGTTTAAGTTTGTTTACTCATGCAAAATGAAAATGCAAGTAATATTGATTTTTTTTTTTAAAGAATGATATTTAATTGTGATTGCCGTCACAATTTTGGTTGGGAAATTTATTTGTCAAAATCCAACACCAAGAACATCTTGAAAGGCAAGTTAACTGTTTGATGCATGAATTACGAGAACCATAGTCAAGTCATTTATTTCCTGAGTGTTTTTCTTCTTCTTTAGGCATAAAAAACACAATGTGATTGATTTTTTTAAATATATATTAACATATTTTTTCCTGGACTTACAATTACATCAAAACAACCAACAACTAAACCCTATAAAAAGAAATAAACCAAAAACAGGACGTCCAGACTCACCAGGTTAAACAAGAAAGAAACAACAAAACTAGCAAAAAAAAAGCTAGTGCAGCTAACCATCATCTTGCAGCGAAAAAGCTCCCGTCAAGCACGTGCTCCTTAAACTGGCATCCCAGCTGGAGGAGAGGCAGGAAAAAGCACACTCCCAAAAACTGTCCTTGCAGAACTGAATGCCTGCCCAATTTATACTAGCAACGGTGTAAGCTAATCATCAACCTGAAAACAAAGTAAATGCAGATTATTGCACAAACAAACTAAAAATATCCATAAATATAACAATAATTATCTAATGAAATAAATTATGAATCCTAAAAAAAACCAGAGGGGAAAAAAAGGTGCACTGGAACATAACACCTGGTCTCTCCAAAACCAAGGTCTAGTCCTGCAGCCCACTTAACAGGTGCTACCCTTATCAAAGCATAGAAACATAGACACATACTGTACATGTAGCCAGCACAGATATTCCACGGTACAAAGTCATGTAACCCCATAGCAGGGGTGCGGTGTTTTTCACTTACACAATACGATCACATGGGTAAAAACAAAGATAAAGGTGGTTGTCGGTGTAAAAATAACATGCAAAATTATATAATGATGTGTTAATAACTTTAAATATAAGTGATCCGGAGTCACACCCCTGGCCAAACTGTGAAAAAAAAATTTGAATTATACTCCAAAAAATACAGTGTTATTTCCCAAGGTGACTTCTTGCAGTCACCAAATGGTGACACCAGCTTAGATAGAAGTGTTGAGAGAGTTTTGATGGAAAGTTAAGTGTTTGCTTCTGTAAAACTGTCTGTAAAGTTGTGTTTTAGTCCATATCATTAACAGTTATTTATCATATTTTAAACATCATTTGTTGTTCACACAGCGTTATATACAAGAGCACAGCAGAAGAATTTAAAGAATTACATTTAGGCTATAATAATATGACAGCAAAGTTTTGTTTTAAGTGTATTTATTTATACACTTCCCATCCCTATTATTTATTAAGACACTAACTCTTTGTGGGAGCTGGTAATAAATGAACCATAATAAACCGTAAGTGCAGTGTTTAGTTCATATAAAACAAACAATGTACAAATTCAATGCATTTCATTAATTACAATATGCAATTAGAAATAAATGAACATAAGAGAGGACAATCTGCATAAAGTTTTACTACAAAAAAGCAGTTACTACTGTTGGGAAACTATTCCAAACATATTTTTAATGCAGCCTTTGACGTCACAAAATATTAGAAAACTAAGGTCATGTGTTCGTTAGTGAAGCCACAGTTTTCATTCCTCATCTCGACCCATGTGCTGTCTTTTTTTTTTCAGTATCTAATGTCCCTTAATGTTGTTATAAAAGTCATATGTGATTTGTTTATAATATTTTTAGTATTTGTTTGTCTTACTTAACGAAGAAGCAGAAAACTTGTAGACAAGAAAGGATGAAAATATATACACACTAGTTCAAATTAAAAGGCTAAATATAATGTTCTATTATACTTTATACACATTTACTTTGACGTTTTGGTGTTTAGGAGCACAACTTACAAAAATACAAAATTAGTTTAACATGTACCAACAAACTGTGACTATTTTCAGTCTAAAAACACAAATAGAAAACATGTTTAATGTTCGTATCATTCTAAGTACCTCATTTTCTTGCATGAAGTCAGCAAAATGGAACCACATTATTACATTCAAATGATAGTGTACTATTTTTGTTTCTCTAGTATCCTTAGTGTCACCTGTGGGACTTAATATATGCTCATTTTGGTAGTCAACCTATTGGGTTGTAGCGTTATGAGGACACGCTGTCCCCTCCGTTCCCGTGTCTCTTCCCCTCCCTCTCTTCTTTCTGTCGGTCAAAGGAAGTCAGGGGAGGAAGGCAGAGGGGAGCAGCGCTGCCTGCTAAGCAGTCAAGCACAACACAGTCTCAAAGCTATTTTTGTGTGTGCAGTTATGTGTGTGTATACGTGCTTATATGACTATCTATAGTTTATGCATTTGTGGTTGTGTGAAAATACCTCAGATTTGTGCCTATAGGAAAAATGTTTGTGTTCTTTCTGTACTGACTTGATTCACCAGAGACAAGATTTATATATATATATATATATATATATATATATATATATATATATATATATATAAATTTGGAGGAGTCGATGAGTCGCTTGTTATTGTTTCTCTCCCTCTTCGGTAACACAGACCAGTCAAACCTAAACCATAGGAGACATGGCTGCTGCAGGTAAAAACATCTGAAGAAGCATCCGTTAGCTAACCTGAGTGATATGAGCAGCAGCACAGACAACACGCATTAAAACAACACACTCTTTTTTTTCCCCAACCATCATGTGGACAGTGTGGTGTGCGTCTTGTCGGTCACTGCATTAAACGTTTTGCACTTAATATAAAAAGTGAGGACCAGTGACAGACGTCTGGACAGTCCAGTTTTAGAGCTGTGGGTCCAGACACATTGTGGACATATGTTCACCCTACTGATGTTGTGCAGTTACATTTAACAGAAAACTCTTTGCTCTTTGGTTTGGTTAAACCGTTGTCTTGTCAGTGGACATTGTTATGTTGCAGTGAACTTTAATGCAAGTTGTTCATTGCTGGACAGTCGTGTTGTTCCTCCGCTGACAATGTGATGATGTCATCAAAACCCGTGGACTCAACTTTATTGACGGATAAATTGTTATATCGTTGTACATAGTCTTCTTAGTCCTCAGTCCTCATGAGCCATGGAAAACCAGTGTGTGTGTGTGTGTGTGTGTGTGTTGCATGAGCTGGTGTTTACCACACTGTCGGTCCTTACCTTATTCATGAAGTCCATCTGACTGCCTCCTCACCACAAACACACACACACACACACACACACACACACACACACACACACACACACACACACACACACACACCTGTACAGAGCTCTTAAGCAGGTGTTACTTTTTTGTCAGCACCATCCATTAGACATAATGGTTATGTGGCTGAAAGGTTTAAAAATAAATAAATAAAAAAAAACAGAATGTGTGTATGTCCTGTCTACAACTGTTCATGTCTACCTCTCGTTGCAGCTTCTTAATTAATGTCATCTGTCTCACTTACAGTGACAGTACGTCCCCTCTATTGTGTCCTCCTCTCTTTTTCCGTCCCCTCTTCTATCCTTTCTCTGTTCAACTCATGCTCTTCTCTCGCTCATTGTTATTTTCTCTCTTTCGTTCCCCTTCCTGTTTGTTGTCTCACCACATATTTTATCACTGTGACATACACTCTATGTCCCTTCTAGCTCCTGCTTTTTCAAATTAGATCCACAAGATTGACTTCAGACCAATATAAGACTGAAAATAACAAACAACAAGTTAAATGGAACATGTGCTGGTGAATAACAGCTCCTGACATTAGGTGTAGGTGGGACGAGGCTGCACCAGGTGGCTGTGTCGCAATTCCTATTTGGATGAGAGCTGTGTGAAATCGCACGACGATTACATGGTTTCATGTTTTGCGCTTTCATTTAAGTCATTATATCACACTCTTTATGGCACTATTTTTCATCATTTGTGCAGACGGTCTCACACTCAGATGAAAGGAGGGTGAAATTTCCTTGAAGGCAACATAAACTAGACCCACGACAGGTTTATTCTGAGCCAAAGGTGGACTCCAACCTGTTATTGTTTCCAGCTCAGACTAGCTCTTCTTTATTGACAAGCGCCATATAACACCCTTCACATGCTTCCAACTGGGAAATAGCACAACATCCCACCACAATAAGTGCACCCCCTTCATATCAAATATAATAATGTGTATGCTCTCATGAATCACAATCAGGTTTATTGGTCAAGTATGTGAATATATACAAGGATTTAGCTTTGTTTTTTCAACATAATAGAATACAATACAATACAATACAATACAAGTATTTTATTGATCCCAACAACTGGGAAAGCAATATTAAAGGGCACATATCATGCAAAATGCACTTTTTAACGTTTTTCCAACACAAATATGTATTGGAAAAATGTTGCCCCACCCCACCAGCTCAGCTAACCCCCACCTACTGGTCACAGACATCTCTGCTCAGACTCACAGATCCACCATTATTCTCTATCTGGTTTAAAAAAACATCATTATTGAAGTGAGCTCATGTTGTTCTTATTGAACTACAGACTGCCCTCAGTTCCGTCACAAGTGCTCTTTTACCGCCGTCCCCACCTCGCTGTACCCACCTGTCATTCATTCACTGCTTGAATCCATCAATATGTGGTTTTGTCGTTGGTGTTTCATATGTGTGTGTGTTGTGCCTCTGAGTGCAGCTAACAGAATTGCACTCCTGCAGCGATAAGTGAAACATGAATCATGTAGAAGATTAAAAGCAAAGCATTTTTCTTTTGAAACAGAAGCTGGAGATGGAGACATTTAAGTGCATGCTAACCTGCCATATTAGCAGTTAGCAGTTTGGACTCTGACTCATCTGCCTGTTTGGCAGGATGAGGTTAGTGTTGACTGGATCAGTTTACTTCAGTTAAACTATAAATATTTACTGTTTACTTGAGCGTGTCTGCTGCCTGACTTAAATGTGAGAGGGATAGTTAAAATATATAAATCTGGTACTTATATAGATATTTATATGAATTTTATTTAAATATTTTTGTCATATTTACATTGTAGGTGTAAATGGTATGAAGAGGGCTGATAATAAACTAATAATAAAATGTTTCTGTACAAATAATAACTAGGTTTGCGCTGTCTGAAGCAATGGTTAGCAGTATATACCCTGGGTGCGATTTGCCAGTGGGGGTGGATGGGGGTGGTCACCTCACCCTCAGGTTTTAAACATCACCATTTGGGTCCGTAAGGGTCCATTGGACTGCCTGCGTGCATGCCATGAGGCTGGGATCCCACCTCAGCCTCACGCACACCAGCCACCAGCGCTGGGGTAAAAAGGGGTCCCATCCCTATATTTGATTTTAATGAGGTTTAATTATAATTTACTAATATCATCTAGTAGTATTTGATTTAAATCCTTTCCAGAGCAAATAGGATACATTTTAAGTTTTTTAGAAACAAAAATGTGTGTATATATATATATATATATATATATATATATATATATATGTGTGTGTGTGTGTAATGAAGTCTAAATGTACCCTTTACACTTCCTTGACATGTTTTCTATTAAATAAATCATAATCAAGGATCAAAACTTTATTGTCCTTTTCTCATTTTACAGATTCTGTCATTGACATGTATTTATTTATTATTAAAATAAAGTGTATTTCAGAGTGTACATTTTTGTTAGTAGTTAGTGTAAGTATTGTCAATATATATTGTACACATCATGGATATAATGTCATATTCTGCTAACTTAATTATCATTGTTATGTAAATACTATTTACAGCATATATATATATATATATATATATATATATATATATATATATATATATATACTGGGTTATTTACACACTGAGGGCAGGTTATGTCCCATAGCTTTAGGTCTCAAGCACTTTACACAAGACCTTTGCAGAGCCTGACAACACTGTTTTCTGCAGGAGTTCTATCTTCACACCAATGTCAAATTTTTTAATATGACTAGCCAGGCTCCTCGTTGTCATGACGACTGTCCCAACTACTGTCCCAATGACCACTGGTACAGCAATTGTCTTCACGTTCCACAACTGTGCTACCTCTTTATACTGTATATAACTTTGTTTTGTTCTTTCTCAGCTGTATCACCAGACACCACAATGTTGATTATCACACATCTATTTTCTCTCCTGTCTATCAACACGATGTCAGGTCTGAATGTTAAAGTCCCAAAGGAGCTTTATACTGTCATTATAACTGATTCTGGCTGGTGCTCATATCACTTCTCTGAGGTTTCTAATCCATATTTCTGAGCAATCGCTATTATTATTATATTTTTTTAGCAATATATGTCAGACACTCTGAAAGTTCCTTTATCCATTGTTTCACGGAAGGTGCATCCTCACTCTTCCTATTAAGTACAATCACTCTCTTGGCTTGCAGAAGTCCAAAGTGCAGTACCCTTGTCTGTTCAGTGGATATATTTCAAGTACACATACTACGCTTGGCATTTAATGGTACGTTAATATAAAAGACTTCTGACAGAAAATATATAACATCCTGTTTTCAACAAAAGGAAAACAGAAATAGTTCATTCATCTTCAGGAGCATTATGACCATTGTGTAATCTGGAATGTATATGCATTTATTTTATTTGCTTTTCATTTGTGTCTATATTTAATTGGCCCTTATTACATTTTATTTGTTTTTTCTCGCTTACTTTAAAGCTGTCATTCCACGGTTATTTCATTAATATTACTGTGTTGTCCATTGTTATTGAATACATTGTGTGTTGGTTCCATGTAAAAAAACATCTGGATTGCTTTGTTTCCAGCTGTTTTTTCATGGTAGAAAAATGACTTGAGGTCGAACAACAGAGTTTACCGGTACTTCCTCATACATGTCCATGACGTGGTGACAAGATGTCTCTGATTGGCTCAAAATGCATGAAGGAACACTCCTCTCTGCCCTCTTGCTCTCTCTCTCTCTCTCTCTCAGTGTTTACCTTTACCAGAGTAGAATCCAGCTAGGTTTGGTGCTGTTGCTTGTTCTGAAAACATGTAGGGAAAAAAAAAACAAGGCTTTATTTCCACAGAGAGCACATGAACCAGTTTGATCCACCATTTTTTTCAAGTTTGTGCAGCAGCTATTTTGGCGCTGTCTTTTCTTGTAGATGCTAATGCTAATGCTACGTCAGATTCGCTGCAATGGAAGGCGGGCAAACCCCAACTGGGTGACGCTAAAGTCAGTCTGACATCAGATGGACCGGCTTTTCCTGGGTCCATCGTTCCTCTCGTTGTTTTCTGTGAATGCAGTATGCAGCCAGTGGAGGTGACGAACCACTGTCAAAGGCAGCATGTGTTGGTAACTCGGGGTGACCCATCAGATTCCAAAAGGAGCGCGGAAAAGTGGTTTTCAGTGGAATGATACCTTTAATTTTAATTTAGCAAACATAGATATTGTATACGTTTGTGTGTGTGTGTGTGTGTGTGTGTGCGTAAGACTGTTGTTGGTTCTGTTTGTGATGTCTTGCAGTAGGGTAATTTCTTTGTAATACTGATAAAACTGGGGCGGCTGTGGTTCAGTTGGTAGAGTGGGTCGTCCAATGACTGAAGGGTCGGCAGTTTGCGTCCCAGCTCTGGCTGTCCACATGTTAAAGTGTCCTTGGGTAAGACATAGGCTCGTAGTAGGACTGACAGAACCTTAGAACCTTAGTGTGAATAGGTGAATGTGAGGCTGATGTAAAGAGCTTTGAGCACAATGAGGGTGGAAAAGCACTATATAAGTGCAGTCCATTTACTATAAAATATATGTTTAAAAAAATATTATTTCCAAAAACATGCTGGGCCCACTACCAGGCTTAGCAAGACTTCTGGGGGAAACCCTTGATTGCACAACCATTGGTTTTGATGACCTTTGATGGTCTAATATTTTTTTCTGTGACTGTGCGTGTGTGTACACAGTAAATTTTGCAGTGTTAAATCAACACTTAGAAAGTTTATTTAACTTTCTCTAGAGTGTATTTTGTCCCATTGTCTCCCAATTAACACTGCAAAATCTACAGTGTAGCAATAACATCATTGTTGACTAGAACCTTCACTATTCACCAGTGTTTTTTTTTATTATTTTAATGCAAATTTTAAACACTTGTCACCTGATATTAATTAAAAGTAGGTCAGAGCTTATGAATGTATTATTAATGTCAACTAACATTAAATATTTGACAATGATAGATTTTTTTAGTCAACTGAACATAATCATGTACAACTAGTGTAAATCTGATGTTATATTATAAACTCCAAATCAAAATGACACGTAGTGAAAGCAGAAGTGATGTTTTGTTATTGACTGTGCTTCCCCCAGTGGGTCGTGATGCTTTAAATGACACTTTCTGTAAAACTAGTCATAGTGAACAAATGGAATAATGGAAAGAATAATGAACCTCAGTACCTGTACAAAGTGAATAATGTCAAAAGTAATGACTATCAAAAATGGAGTTCTAAATACAAGCTTTAAACACCTAACACCACCACCCCACCCGAAGGGGAGAGGGGTATTGTGATTGAGTCTGTATGTATGTTTTAAGCACAAACTCCTGGACCAATTTCCATAAAATTTTCAGTAAAAGTGTGACGGGGTCCAGAATAGATCCCATAAAATTTTGTTGAATGTAGGTCAAAGGTCACAATGATAAGAGAAAGGGCAAATCAGGTCAAATGTGTTGAAAACAGAGGAAAACACATGATTTTCACGTAAAAACACACAATACAGAGGATAATATTATAATAAACATAAACATTTTTAGTTTAATGGGAAATGCTAAATATTCTCTGTGCTTTTAAATTAAAATATATCAATAGTCTTCTTGTTTGATATATAGGTTTAAAAATGTTTTCATCTCTTGCTTTTGGATTTATGTGGTTGGCTTATTCTGGGGGGGGGGCATAAAAGACAATAGTAAAATGTAAGACCCAATAATATTAATTTAGTACTATATGTGGATGATTTTCTTTTGTGACCACACATTTGACCTTATTTACCCTATCTTTGGATCATTCTCCATTTACTGCTATGTCAAATTTGAAAGTGATCCAGAATACAGGATCTCTTCCAGATCACCACCAAAATTTATCCATTTGTTTCTTGTGACACTCCCAACACATCCTGAACATTTTATCAAAATCTGTTTGGAACTTTGTGCATAATCCTGCTGACAGGCAGACAAACGAACAGACTCAAATGTGGTGGACCTGTCTTCATTCAAAGAGGGGGGAGGGGCCCTAAGCATCATTTATAAATGACATCGTCCCCATAGATGGTTAATGCACTATTCAAATACTTTGTTTCTGTCTCCTTCACAGTCTGGTGCCAGTACAGCGCCCCCGCACTCAGACTCCTCTTCCTCCTCCTCCTCTTCCTCTACCTCCACCACTGCCACCACGAAGGCTGAGGAGAAGAAGCTTCTGTCTAAAGACTCCATCCTGTCTCTGTACGCCAGCAGCTCAGTGGGCAGTCAGCCGCAGAGCCAGCCACAGCCCACTGCAGGACAAGGTAATGCTAACACCACCAACGCTGTGGGCCTTAACCCTTTGTCTTCCTTTAAGCTGTTGGATCCTTTGAAAATGGGAGGGAAATGACTCATTCAGAATCTCAGAAACACTTCACTTATTTTCTTAGTGATCCCACTACATCGTAAATAAAGAGGATTATTGATTAGCAGCATATGTCTTTATATTAGGCCTGTCAAAGTTCTCACATTAATGCAGATTAATTCATCATCATGAGTAATCTGATTAAAAATTGTCACAATTTTTTTTACAGATCTATCTATCTATCTATCTATCTATCTATCTATCTATCTATCTATCTATCTATCTATCTATCTATCTATCTATCTATCTATCTATCTATCTATCTATCTATCTATCTATCTATCTATCTATCTATCTATGTATGTATATATATATACAGTATATATATATATATATATATATATATATATATATATATATATATATATATATATATATGTATATATTCACCTGTTGCCACAATGAGTACACAGCTTAATATTTGACATGACACTAATTGGTGTCGATCAAGTTTAACACTACGTGAGAAATACTGCGGGTGGTGGTGCAGTGGTCACCACTCGTGCCTCACATACAGAAGGACCCTCGACCACACCAGACCTTTTACAGACATGTTCTCCCCACGTCTGTGTGGGTTTTCTCCAGTTTCCTCCCACCATCCAAACACATGCACTGATAGGTTAATTAGTTAATCTAAATTGTCCATAGGTGTGAATGTGAGAGTGATTGTTTGTCTATATATGTTCAGCCCTGAGATGAACTGGAGACTCATACAGGGTGTACCCCACCTTCACCTATTGTAGCTGGATTAGACCCCCAGTGACCCCCATGACCCTAGTGAGGATAAAGCAGGTTAAGATGAGACAAGATGAAAAATATCACCGATAGGGGATTCCCACCCATGTGACCCCTCCCTTCAGCTGTGAAAATTCCTAATTTAGTTGTAAATTATTCTCAGATCAGTTCTGATGTAACTGTATTTGGTCAAATATTAGTTCAGCTTTAGTTATTTTTTTTATTGTTATTATTATTACATTTGTGGGAGTTAAGAAGCTTTTCTGTCATTTGTCACCTGTTGTTTTTTTGTTTGGGACCATGTTTTGCCTCAAAGTAAGAAACCAACAAAACACAGGAGACAGGAAAAACAGGCGAGTGGTGGCAGGGGGGGTGGGGGTGGGTTTGAAATGGAACAAATACCACCTGGACCGGGACAGGAACCGGAATCACATCCCCTCCAAACCCCTGAGCAGGTCAGCATTTTCAAATATTTAACATTTCGTGTTCCGTTTGTGTTTTGTTCATCCATTTGACTTGGCAGAAACACGTAATAGCCTGGATGCTGTTGCCATGCCAACGAAGTTGGTCAGACGCCTGAATCAGAGCAGAACAGACACGTTAAAAGTGGATTGATTCAACCTGAGGAGTGTGTTTTCACTTCCCTCAATATTCTTCAGATCTCAACTTCTGTCAGGACTGAAAACAAAGGGGAGTGAACACAACAATATGCTATGAAATGCACCATGGGAGTTGTAGTTTTTAATCCATAGTTGTGTCTGTTCAACTTGTTGAATTATTAGCAGAGGTGGGAAGTAACTAAGTAAAAGAAAAGTACTTTTTAGGTATCTGTACTTTTACTCCCTACATTTATATATATATATATATATATATATATATATATATATATATATATATATATATATATATATATATATATATATATATATATATATATATATATATATATATATATATATATATATATATATATACATATATATATATATATATATACATATATATATATATATATATATATATATATATATATATATATATATATATATATATGTACATTATACTCTTTATATTTATATAAATATCTGTACTGTATACTCCTTACATTTATATAATTATATGTACTTTATACTCCTTACATTTCATATAAATATTGTACTTTATACTCCTTACATTTCATATAAATATTGTACTTTATACTCCTATCATTATTATACCTGTAGTTATATCTGTAGCAAATCGTCCAGTGATCGGCGGTTCGCATCCCGGTTCTAGCTGTCCACATGTCAAAGTGTCCTCTGATCCCTGACTTGGTCTCCCAGTAGAACTGACAGAACCTTAGAGGTTAATGTAAAGCATTTTTAGCACAATGAAGGTGGACAAGTGCTCTATAAGTGCAGTCCATTTACCATTTACTTTATACTCTTTACATTTATATAAATATCTGTTCTTTATACTCTTTACATTTATATAAATATCTGTTCTTTATATTCTTTACATTCTCAGAATAGACTCATTACTTTTTCAAACCAGACAAATGTGACAATATGAAAAATAAGTCACTTCAGAAAATCAGTGGAGGAGAGAAACTGTGCCTTTTTAATCTAATCATTTGGACTTTTTCTCTCACAATTGTGACTTTTTATCTCATAATTTTTACCTTTTATCTCACAATTTGTAATTTTTGTCTCATAATGCTAATTTTTTTAAATGTCAAAAGGATGACTATATCAATCGTGACCCCCCCCCTCCTTTTTTTCCTTTATTCTACAGCCCTCTAGAACGTTGCTGCAGCTCCCATTCACTTTAAATGACGTCAGCGGGCAGATTTTTTTCGATAACCGCCCGCTGCCCATGGCAACGGGTTTTGTCACTTGAGATTCACTGTACCATGTACGGCTATTTTATCCAATGTTAACCTATCCTGATGTTATCTTGACCGTAGTCAGGAAATCAGGGTAAATTGCCGTCCTCCTCTCGTACAAAATCTAAGTATTTTACCCCAGGGCTAACTCATCTATGCTGGTTTTTAGAAAACAAGGAGCGGTTTCAGTGAGCTTCATTTTCGGTATTTATCTGGAAGAACGGGACAAAACCTGCCAGACCAGACCTGACTGTGTACATCCATCTCTCTCTTTTCTCCACCCAAAAGTCTCTGCACCCCCTTCTGTCTGCCCCGCTTAACTTTCATCTTATTGGCTATTTCACAACACCAGTCTGTTCAAGTAGTGACAGTAATAAACTGTAATAACTTACAGAATAAGCGGGATAATGCATGGCCCACGAGTTACTATCGAAAAATATTGTCCTTTGCGGCGGAACAACACCCCTCCGCCTTCGGTGTCGGGGTGTTGTTCGCCCCGTCAGGGAGTATTTTTCTGATAGTAACTTTATCATCATCATCATCATCATCATCATCTCTTGCTAATTTTCTGCCCATATCCATAAATCTGAGTACTGTGACCTGATCAAACACATGTTATCCACAGTAACTCACTTTAAAGGGCTTTATTTACTTTTGATACTCTTCAGATTTTTCCTGGTTAAATAAGTATTATATCATCTATGGCAAACAATGCAGTTTTACTTTTTACTATATTATAATTGATAAGTATATATAGTATATATAAGTATATATATATATATATATATATATATATATATATATATATATATATATATATATATATATATATATATATATATATATATATATATTACTTTTACTTCAATAAAAGGAGTTGAATCGGTACTTCTACTTTTAGAAGAGTGGATTTTCACACAAGTAGCTGTGCTAAACAGATGTGACACTACTACAAATAAGTCACTTCAGAGGGAAAATCAGTGGAGGAAAGAAACTGTGACTTTTGATATCATAATTATGACTTATTATCTCAAGTGTGACATTTTATCTCATATTTCTGTCTTTTTTTAAATCTCATATTTATTACTTTTGATCTCAAATGTCACTTTTTTCTTTCATTTTTATATCATTTCCTGCCCATTCCCAAAAAGCTGAGTACTGTGACCTGATCAAACACATTATCTACACAGTAACTCACTTTTAAAGGCTTTATTTTTGGATACTTTATTTTATTTTTATTTTTTTTATGATTTTTCCTGGTCAAATAAGTGTTATTTCATTCATGGCAAAAAAATAAATAAAAAATTCTGTTTTGTTTTTTAATTTTTAATTTTATTACAATTCAGGAGTAAGTAAAGGAGTTGAATCATTACTTTTACTTTTACTAGAGTATTTTTTCACACCACTTACTGTACTTCTACTTACAGTAAGCACAGAATATGAGTAGGTAATTTGGTTTAGTTTCCAAACCTAATGAATGACTTCTCAAATGATATCACTGTCATATTTCCATAAGTTTTGCTTGAGCTGCGATTTAGGCCAAGTGAGAAACGAGGTGACTCTGCAGAAAACTTCATCATTCCATATCTGTTTTTAAAATTAATTGAGCTGCAACTGTAACAGCTCAATTTCTAGATTTAAGTGAGCTCTTTAACATGTCATTAAGGAAAAATAACCAAGTATTTAATACAAAGACAAATTCATCATCACTGACACAGTAACAGAGTGAGGAAAAATATACAGTAGTGATTCAAGATAAGTGTCAATATTTAATATAACACATATTTCATACAAAATTGGTAAATTTGTTATAATTTTTGAAGGGTTTGAGGGGTAGTATTTGGGGCCTTGGAATGAATCAGACCTTTACATGTATAATGCGACTCTATTTATGAAAAAATTCTGGAACAAATTAATTTCTTAAATACAGGTACTACTGTATTTTGAAGATATTTATTGTTATTTACACATTGGTATTTACATTCTGAATTCATCATGCTGTATACACTTATTACAATCTTTACTGTTCTTAATTTACACTGTATTCTCATATTTTTTGTCATATATCCAGTTGTAATTCAGGCACAAATTAAATAAACAGTTTTAGAAAGTAGAGATACAGTTGTAGGAAAAATTTATTAGACCACCTCTTGTTTGTTTTTTTTGTTTTTTTCCAATTCCTTGTTCATTTTAATGCCTGGTACATGAAAAAGGTAAATTTTTTTGGAAAAATAACATGATAACAACAAATATAGCTCATAAGAGTTTAATTTGATATACATTTTCCATGTTTTCTTGATAAAAAAAATAAGTCACTTCAGTTTTTCCATCAATATGTATGTCACTGTACTGACAAAACCAGTGCTTTTTTTCATTCCATGTTTTATTTTCTGTCTGTTTTACTCACATGATGCACACAGGAGTTAGTATTTGATTGCAAAACTATTATTTTTCATGGTCTAATATTTTTTTCCATGCCTGTATATATGTCTATCATGCAGAATAGTTCAAAATGTTATAGAGAAAAACAGAAATTGACCCTGGTGTTTTAATGCGATCAAAATCCAGCCAGTTTTATCATTAATTCAGTGACAAGATTTTAATATTCCAACATTAATCAGATTCGTTCCAGACCTCCTGATGTGACATTAATAGCTGTAAATTACTTTGGCAGATATTTCAGAACATTATGTTATAGATGTGAAATACCAGAAAAACAAAAGACACAGGGATCCAGTGATTGTGAAATTCTGGCCTGCTGCTGATGTTTTTCCCTCTTTTTAAAATTTTGTTATCATCCCCCTTTGTTCCCAAATAATAAAGAAATCTTTTATAGATTAAAAAAAGTCTTTCATCACAATATGAAGCAAATTAAATCCTAAAAAAATGAAACCATAATGAATACAATGATAAAATGTCATTTTAATAGACTAGTCTGATCTTCAGTTCATATATTTGTGCATCACTGAAAACATGGAAAACACATGAAAGTTAGTTTGTGATTGCAGCCACTTCCCTACAAAAGAAGATGGACAAATCAGTTTTCATAATGGACCAGTCTGGAAACAAGTCTATAAAAGAGCTGTGCATAGTTAATTCAACCTCACTCTGTTGCAAACATTATGGTCGTTTTTACACCTGCATCTGATGTAGATCCTTAAAATGGAGCATTTTCAGGCGGAAATGTGATGAAATTCAGTCCATTTCTTGTGGATGTGGACCATTATCTTTGGATGTGAAAGTGGGGCCTCTCTTTTAGTCTTATTTTCAAGTGTTTTCAAAGTCTTCTAGTGAATGGAAGGTATTAAATAAATGCAATCAACTGTTCTGCAGTGCAATTATTATTTTTTATTATTTTTCTCATATATTTATCTTTGCCAAGGAGGTTATGTTTTTGCATTTCATGTTGCTTATATGTGTCTGTCTGCTTGTCTGTCTGTCTGCTTGTCTGTCTTAGGGCATTAACAGAAATGCACTCAGGTAGCTGTGGCTCCGTTGGTAGAGCGGTCATCCAGTAACTGGTAGTGGTCAGAGGGGCTGTAGGTGCAAAATGGCTGCTACGCTTCTGTCAGTCTGCCCCAGGGCAGCTGTGGCTATGTATGTAGTTTGCCACCACCAGAGCATGCATGTGAGAGTGAATGAATAATGGGACACTAATGTGAACCACTTTGAGTGGCCAAAAAACCCACTATTTAAATCCAATCATTTATTCTAATTATTCTAATTATTATTATTCCATAGCACAATAGTAATAAAGTACTGATACTTAGTTACTTCCCAACTCTGTATACACACATGGGGCGAGAGGATATATATATATATATATATATATATATATATATATATATATATATATATATATATATATATATATATATATATATATATATATATAAAAATGTTCCTCTCGCCCCACGTGGGCGGTGTCTCCTTCAGATTCGGGTCCTCTACCAGAGGCCTGGTAGCCTGAGGGTTCTGCGCAGGATCTTAGCTGTTCCTAGCAATGCGCTCTTTTGTACAGAGATCTCTGATGTTGTTCCTGGTATCTGCTGGAGCCATTCTCCCAGCTTGGGGGTCACTGCCCCTAGTGCTCCGATCACTACTGGTACCACTGTTGTCTTCACACTCCACATTTTCTCTAACTCCTCTTTCTTGGTATTTCTCAAGCTTCTCATGTTCTTTCTTTCTGATGTTTCTATCACTGGGGACTGCTACATCTATCACCACCACTGTCTTCTCATGTTTATCCACCACCACTATGTCAGGCTGATTGGCCATCACCAACCGGTCTGGATCTGGAAGTCCCACAGGATCTTGGCCTGTTTGTTCTCTGTCACCTTTGGGGGGGGGTCTCCCATCTTGACCCTGGGACCTCCAGTCCATACTCTTTACAGATGTTACTGTACAGTATGCCCGCTACCTGGTTATGCCTCTCCATGTATGCCTTACCTGCCAGCACGTTACACTCTGCTGTGATGTGCTGGACTGTTTCAGGAGCTTCTCTACACAGCCTACACCTGGGGTCCTGTCTGATGTGGTAGACCCCAGCCTCTATTGTTCTGGTGTTCAGGGCTTGTTCTTGTGCAGCCATGAGTAGAGCCTCTGTGCTGTCCTTTAGTCCAGCCTTTTCCAGCTACTGGTATGTCTTTTCCATATCAGCCACTTCTTCAATTTGCCGATGGTACACGCCGTGGAAGGGTTTGTCCTTCCATGATAGACCCGCTGGTTCCTCGACTTACTTGAGCTTTTGTTGCCTGAGGCACCCACTTAGCAGTGTGTATGTATACATATATATATATATATATATATATATATATATATATATTTATTTTATTTTATTTTTTTCAGAATTTATACTGTATAGACTTATTTCCAACCTTTAGTGTTCTTCATTCTCATTCTTGTCAAAATGGACCATTATGTAAAGATGTAGAAAAGCCTAAAATTCTATAAAAAAAAAAAGCATAGTTAATTAAACCACATTGTTGCAAACTTTATGATTGTTTTTGCACCTGCATCTGATGTAAGTCCTTAAAACGGAGCATTTTCGGGTTAAAAATGTGAGGAAATTCAGTCCATTTCTTGTGGATGTGGACCATTATCTGCAGATGTCAAAGTGTGCTCTCTCTTTTAGTCTTATCAGTAAGTTTCCAAGTGTTTTCAAAGTGAATGGAAGGCATTAAATAAATGGAATCAACTATATTACTTCCCAGTTCTGCAGTGTGATTATCAACAGTATGGATTAAAGGTTCAATTTTGCACCTCCATAAGTTTTATAAAATAATCAAACTACCTTAGAAATAGGAACACTGAAGTACTGAAGAGGAAGGTCAAGGAAATGATGGCTTTGAGTGTTCACTGTAAATAAACATGAATACACACACACACACACACATATATATATATGAACTCTTTCACACACACACACAAGCACACACACACACATACCAGACAAAAGATGCATCATAAAAATGAAGGCAGATGAAAGGTCAGTGTGCGGAAAAGGAGGCAGGTCCACTTCATGCTGCATTTACTCAAGTCCCGCAGCGGCAGTAAAAAAAATAGAGAAGTCGGCAGATTCGTACTCAGTTATTATGTGTAAAACTGAAGGTGTTTATGATGTAGGCGTGTGTTCATGGACACATACACAAACCTGAGTGTGTTCACAGTGGGAAAGCATTAGTGTTACACCTCGTCTGAATGGTGGAGAGAAGTAAAGCAGTAGATTTGTACACCACGCACATATGCATATTGATTATATAGCTGCGTGATTACTCTGATGTGTACAGAGGATTAGGAATGGAAATAAGGATGAAGGGCTTTTTTCTGTTGCATTATAGTCCTCTTTGAATCAGAATAACTACTGATGGAGATGCCAGCCAAAAGAACCCTGCCAGGCTAATGTCCTAAACCACTGACGTCCACCCTGTGTGTGTGTGTGTGTGTGTGTGTGTGCATTCCTACCTCTATGGGGACATTGATATGTTTACACAGTCATGCCATGGGGACCAAAATTCTGGTCCCCACTAGTAAAACATACATCAGTGTGACATGTGCAAAGGTTTATGTAAACGATGTCCCCTATAAACATATTAACTACGGCAAACATGTAGTTTTGCAGAATCACTAGCAAATAAAAAACAGTTCACATGAACACTGATTTGAGGTCATTAATATATAAAGGAAAACTAAAAGAGGACCTAGGACACTCCCCTGAGGGACCCCACATTGGACATTTTGTGGTTTGAATAGAGGTCCCCACTAGTAAAACATACATCAGTAAGACATGTATGTAATATATATGTTGGCCCCTATAGACATGTTAACTCAGAGAAATGTGTATTTTTCCAAGTTTTGAAGATGTGTTTCTTTTTTATTTTATTTATTTATTTATTTATTTTATTTAATGTCATTTAATTTGAAAAAGTATGTAATACTTTAATACTCTAATATCATTCATTTTGATTTATTTTATATTATTTTACTTTTTTAAAGATGTATTTATACTCACTACCTAATGGCTACTTTAGTGATGATTATAAACTTAGTCCCCATGAGACATGGAAACCAGTATGTGTGTGTGACACTATAATTCAGGTCCCCATGAAGTTGAAATATAAATAAAGGTCCCCACTAGTAAAATATAAATGATGTGACACTATAAAAAAGTAGTAAAGTAGTTTATTTGTATCTATTTTAAAAATTATTAATTTATTTTATTTATCGATTCGTTTTTCATGTATTTATGATTTTTCTTTATTTTAATTTTTAAATTATTATTGTTTTATATTTATTCATTCTTTTTTTAATTTAATATAATTTTCAAAATGTAATTTTTTAGTCACTACCCAATGGCTACTTTGATTACAAAGTTGGTCCTCATAAGATATGGAAAACCATGTGCATGCGTGTGTGTGTGTGTGTGTGTGTGTGTGTGAATGACCATGAGTATCTTTCTCTTATTGTCATGAAATGGATTTGGCTCCAAGAGCAGCCAACAACACATTATCAGTGTCCTCTTTTCATCACATACATAATGGGGTGGGGGTGTAGGGGAGATGGGGTGGGGGTGGGTGGGGGGGGTCTTCTACTTAAATCTGTACCAGTCACCACCGTAGATATAGAAAACTCGTGCATAAAAATGTATGTTTTGCAGCTTGATGTGGAGGCTTTAACAGAATATTTTTGTATAGAAGTGAAATATCCATCATATCTAGAGACTTTTAAAGGCTTCTATATAATATTGATATTTGGATTAAAAAAAAAAAAAATCAACACAGTGCATCCAAAGACCATATCACTCACATTGCAAAAAATCTAAAACTTACCAAGTGTATTTTTCTCATAATTATTCCAAATGGAGTTTTGGATTCATGTTAACGCTCTACAATGAAAAATATTAGGTATAGAAATTCTATATTTTCCATATTAATGACTATCGTGGATAGAAAGAAGTGATGATTTTGGATAAGTATCAGTAACATATATGTGGTAACATTTCTTTCGTTTTATTCTGGAAGCATTTGCATTATGTAATGAAGCTGCAACATTAAGTAAAACGTCAAACAACATCAAAGCCATAATTAACCTGCAGTCGATCAAGGTCAGCTCAGATTCCTTTGGGGACTTTTACTGTATGGATAAATCTATACCATGTCATGAATACACTTCAGCAACTGGAACCATTACTGCTCTCGGTCATGAAAGATTAAATCCTTGTCATCTCCTATATTGAATATTATCTACAGTGTTTGGAATTTTGTAATATTTTCTGTCATGCCATGTAAATGAAAGTCATGTGGAAAGAACATTTTAAGAAAGACAAAAAATATTATGAATAAGTTTTACATGCAATTAGAAATTATACTTATTGCCTTACTCTGCTTAAGGACTTAGATAAATATATATAAGAGGAGGTTAAAATATTTTAATGCAATATATCACAAATGCATTTATATGATAATACAAAGAATCATATTTCTGTTTGTCAGTGTAAAACCCTAGATTAGCTCAGAACTGCCTCATAATATTGGAGTGAATGTAAAGACAACCAGTGATTAAAGTTCAAAGTTCAATTCAGTTCAACATTTGATTTTAAGCACCACGTTGATCAGACTAGTTATCAGTGTAGAAATATGGAAAAAGTTGTACAGATATTTATAGATGATAAAAAAAAATTACAAATGAAGAAAAAATGTCAATATACGATGTATTTGAAACATAAACTGGATGTGAATATCCAATTGTTTTGAGCTTGTTTCATTTTCTTGTTATAATCGAAGTGTTGACGGAGTATGTAATGTCAGACCATCTGATTTATTTTCATATTTAATTTATTCAAGTAGGCAGGCAAATATAAGAAATGTTATCTCCCTGTTGCTCCTTTCCAATCATGGAGGTGTTCGTTAGAAAATGTAGAGTGCATTTATATACAAATTATGTTTGTCCACTTTCATGAAAGGAACTAATGAAGAAATAAATCAATAAATAATTCACTGTATTTATATGGTGCCAAATCATAAAACAAACAATCTCAAGGCCTTTTATAGAGCAAAGTAAATAGCTCATACCCTGCACCTCATATAGGGGAAAGTCAATAAATCTGAAATAAATGGAGAAACAAACTCCATCAGGCCCAGAGTCTGCCTCCACCAGAACAACAGTATAGAGTTTATACAGAACACAGGCCGCTGATAGGATGCCAGTAAACCTGCACGTGAACTGTGCAGCTCCAGAGGAACCAGCACAAAACACCAGGGAGGCACAGAACACAGAGGACAAAGTTAATGACTTACAATAGTGGCATATAAATACATGGAGACGGGAGGAGGGGGAGTCACTCAGTGCATCATGGGAGTTTTCCCAGCAGCAGCGCTCCCCATAGTAGCGTAACTAAGGGAGTCAGGGTCATCTGAGTCAGCAATAACTGAAAACTGGAATAAAAAGAAAAGTTTCAGCATAACTTTAAAGATCAATCAATCAATCAATCAATCTATCTATCTATCTATCTATCTATCTATCTATCTATCTATCTATCTATCTATCTATCTATCTATCTATCTATCTATCTATCTATCTATCTATCTATCTATCTATCTATCTATCTATCTATCTATCTATCTATCTATCTATCTATCTATCTATCTATCTATCTATCTATCTATCTATCTATCTATCTATCTATCTATCTATCTATCTCTATCTAGCTAGCTAGCTAGCTAGCTAGATAGCATTGTGGTTTTAGTGGTTTCTTCCTACTCTCTTCCAGGCACAACAGTTGTTTCTTTTTTTGTTGTTGCTTTTTCTATGATTCAATTCTTTATTTATTTTTTATTGGTTTGGGTTTTATTATGTTTGTGTCTGAAATAAACTAAACTAAATATAAAAAAACAACAAAAAGAGAAAAAAAAATCAAAACATACACACAGACCATGTGACCATATAAGATAGGGGCCTGGAGGGAGATGAATAAAACAGGGGGGAAAAAAGTAGGGTACAGTGGAAAAAAGCCCCTGATTAATTATAGAAAATTAATACATGGTATTTTTACTTGGATTAAGCAAAAATATTTTTAAAAAATCAGTCATTGGAACAAGTGTAAATTACATTTGGATGACTTCTCATAGATCTTTTTAAAGATCTATTGTCTTAAAATCAGTTCTTATATCTGACTGAAAAGTTACTCTCTTAGGTGATTGGACTAGAAAAATGCACTTGGTAAGATTTTTTATTTTTTTCCAGTGTAAAAGTAAGCAGAGGAAGTTCTCTGTAAATACTCTCTCTCTCTCTCTCTCTCTCTCTCTCTCTCTCTCTCTCTCTCTCTCTCTCTCTCTCTCTCTCTCTCTTATACAGGATGTAAACCTGCAGGCACTAATTCAACTGCATTTTTAGGTTTTTCATTCCATTTTACAGTGTGATTGAGTTTCCTATGTACCACCATCCTCTCCCATGTTAGTGTGAAAGGCCCGTCCATGGTCCTGAAATATAATTAGGCCACTCCCACATCACACATGGGGACATCGCAGAAAATTAAGTGTTCCATGTTTTGTTCGTTTGGTTGTTTTTGTTTTTTTTTTTTTGGGGGGGGGGGGGGGGGGCACACTTTATGTTAGGATTTGTTCCTCTCCATTCTGTTACCCTTTTTCTTTCTTATGCTAGTAAACTGAGTCCTAGGTATCTATACTCAGAGGCAATGAAAACACAACACTTTAAATTTTGGTTTATTTTTGCTCAGGATCTGAATTCCCACACCAGACCTTTCTGTGTGGAGTTTACATGTTCTACTTATGTCTGTGTGCAGTGGTCACCACTCGTGCCTCACATACAGAAGGACCCTCGACCACACCAGACCTTTTACAGACATGTTCTCCTTATGTCTGTGTGGGTTTTCTCCACTTTCCTCCCACCATCCAAACACATGCACTGATAGGTTAACTGGTTAATCTAAATTGTCCATAGGTGTGAATGTGACAGTGATTGTTTGTCTATATATGTTCAGCCCTGAGATGAACTGGAGACTCATACAGGGTGTACCCCACCTTCACCCATTGTAGCTGGATTAGCCCCCCAGTGACCCCCATGACCCTAGTGAGGATAAAGCGGGTTCAGATGACGAGACGACACAAGACGAGTTCTTAAGTGAAAATTAGAGTCACAATAGGCACCTTTTAAATCAACATGTTGAGTTGTTCTTTATACATATTGAGTACAACATATGCAATTAGGAGTTCTGCAGGTGCAGTTGATGAAATGAAGTAGTAGTTGTCTTCTGTATATAAAGACATGATACACTAGAAACATTATAAAGTGTCAGTGGAACATGTGTGGAACCAACTGGGACGAGCTCTCTCAGCTACAGAACCCACACCTCAAACCAAGCAGTAACTCCAGAATGTTCTGCAGGCAGAGTGAAGACAACTCCCCAAAGAACAACTGCAGACACTTGGTCAGGTCCATGAGGAGACATTGTCCTGTCTGTATGTGAATGTTCCTGGGTGGGTGGGGGGGGTTAGGTCGCATCCCATTCTGACTGTTTTTGAAGTTAACTTTTGAATGTGTGTCCCATTCAGTGTTGTTGTGATTTTTAATTTTTAACTTGTGCTCTTTATATTTAATGTGTGTGTTTATTATTGTACTATTCATCCAAATAACACATTTAATTGATTAAAATCAACCCATCCAATATATTAAAATTGTTAAAATAAAAAAAAAAATCCTTAAAGCCAAATTTAATATAATATAATATAATATAATATAATATAATATAATATAATATAATATAATATAATATAATATAATATAATATAATATAATATAATATAATATAATATAATATAATATTATGTTATGTTATGTTATGTTATGTTATGTTATGTTATGTTATGTTATGTTATGTTATATTATATTATATTATATTATATTATATTATATTATATTATATTATATTTGAATCCAAACTGGTGTTGCATTCTGAATGTATATTATGAACCATTTATGGAACAACAATAAACCTGAGTCTTAGTCTGACATTATTAAACTGTCAAGAATTTAATCTGGTCTTTTGTTTTTTTTTTTCTTGTTCACAATGAGTCACATCTTTTGAAACACCAAAAATGATGTTTCCCCAAATATTTCAACAGACAGTTTGAGATTGTGTGAAATGTAAGGTTTTCTTTTCCCACCTCTGTGGAGTTCACTGTGCGTTCGTACTTTCTTTGAACAGAAACTCAAAACACTTTTCTCTCATTTGTCAGTTTTTACCCTTGGCCTTTGCTACAGGATATTTCTATCAGTTTGTCATCTGTCTGTCTGTCCGTATAAAACCTTTGGTGTGAACTGAAAGCCAAGGGTTTTCAACTTGTTGTTCTTACAGATGTCTTTCAGGTGCAGTAGTGTTACCACAGGTTTTATCTATTTAAAAACACACAATAGATGAGTTTATGCCCTTGGAAGAGAAAATGTTTGGAAGTTTTTTTTTTTTCTAAATTAAACTAAGGGTAAGTGATGTGGGCCATTTTTTTTAATCTGGATTTTTATTAAAAAAAAATTTTCACTTTGATACAAACTCAAGAACAAAGTGGACCCACATGCACGATTCTGACACAATAGTAAGCTTTTAACAGGTTTATTAAAAAATATATAAATATAGATTGATGACTTGCTGTGATGGAGTTCGTCTGATGAAATGTGATCGGATCAGCGACTCGGGAATAAAGCAGAACCGTGGTCAAGACACAACCCAGAATTAGAACCAGACTAAAAGTTACTAATTTCAGGGAAAATCCAAAAATCATTAACCGGTACACAGATGAGGTTCGAAGCAGGAATCCAAACTCATGGTCAGGCGTGGTTTCCAAATCAGGTAACGCACAACAAACAAGAACCAGGGGACAGAACAAAGTCAAAAGCCAGATTAACCAAGTCGTGGACCAAAACGCTCATCTGCTGCAAAGTCTTAAATACTGGGTGGATCAAGTTTCCAACATAAGTCTGGGGTCAAAATGTGAAATTCTTAGAATGAACAAGAGAATAGGTTTTAGTCCAAAGGAATATTGAACACTGTCTGCACATTAAGATCCATTCACTTTACAGGTTCTTTCTAGTGGAATATTTACTAATCCATTGTAATAAAGCAGCATATATGTGGAATAACACACCATCATATATATTAAAAACATGAACTAACCAGTGCTTTTGTTGTTTGTTTTATGAATCATGTTATTAAAGTATATAAGATTTAGTACATTTAATGTCTGAAGCACATATTTAAAAAAAAAAAAAAACAAAGCTGTAGAACAGTGTTAATAGATAGGTTAATCTTAAAAGTGTAATTATAACTTATAATTACTTCTTTTTCTATTTTTGTCTATCATTAGTATCTGCAACAAAAAAACTTGTAAATACATGTATATTACTCAAACTCACTTTTAAAGGCTTTATTTTTGGATAGTTTTGACACTTTTCAGTTTTTTCCTGGTTAAATAAGTATCATTTCATCCATGGCAAAAAAAAAAAAAAAAAATGCAGATTTACTTTTTTACTTTATTACAATTGAGAAGTTGTACTTTTGTACTTTTACTTCAGTAAATAACTTGAATGAGTACTTTTACCAGATTATTTTTTCACACACATAGCTGTAATTTCAAATATGTCGAGTCATGTATTTTTGCTGTCTTCGTATTTTAATAAACTCCTCCTTGGTCGTTGGGTCCAATGAGCTCAAAATCGGAACACTATCTAGAAGAGTGGGACATCAAAATTTATCCAAAGTTTTTGGAAAAGTTACATCGTTTTTATGCTACGATGTCACAAAGATTGCAAAATACCACTACATAAAATACTTCAGCTTGGACATACGATAGATTAGAAATTGTTTTTTTCCTCTATAGCGCCCCCTACAAAATTCACCTTTACTAAAATGACTGCAGTTCGGACATACCAACAGTGAATTGGGTCAAATTGGACTCAGTTATCAGTCTCACAGTTCGACACTCATTCAACACACAACATTTCAAATAAGTCACTCTATAGCACCCCCTACATATTTATACAAAACTGTGCATTTCTGGCTGAGTATCGCACGTTACGACATCTGCTGTTGTCGTCGGTCGAATGCGAAGGTAGTCACGAGCGGTAGCGGTTGTGAGGGACGGCAAAGACTTACAGTTTTCATTTGTCTTTGTTTCTTTCCCCATTTATTTATAAGGAGAAAAAAAATCACATGTCTATAAAAGCATTGAATTTGTTTCAATTTACATCAGACTTGCCACCAATAGAGAAGGGCTTGATGACATCAACAAATGATGACATCAGCTGGATTAATACCAAAATAAGATACAGTACGTGTGAGGGGCGGGGCTTGTTGTCCCCGGAATCATTTGTCTTGTGATAAATAAGCCACAAGAGTCCCAAATGAACCTAAAAATACATATATATTTTTTAAATGCTGTCGTTCTCATCCCACTGTGAGCGACTACAACCTGTTGTTTTGTTGTGTCCTTGGAACAGCGTGTCACCAAGGTTACAGCAGTTTTGCATTCATCAATAGTTTTATTTTCATACTGACCTTTTCTATTCATTTTCTGTTAGTTTAATTAGTACTTAAAGCTATAAATGTGCAGTAAGACCTTGTTGCAGTAATGGATATAAAGTAAGTGTAAAGGTCAGAAAGGTGATGTTTGTTTGCTTTTAAATGTGCAGATGTTTGTTGTTATGATCGGTGACAGAAATGACCTTCCATGAGCCATTAAATGTAATTATTAACCTTGATGAGTTGTCAATTTTCATTAAGCTGCCATATGTGAACGTTATCTGTGATTGAAAGTCACTGAAATTGATGTTTTGTTGACGATTGAAGGGCAGTGTAGGAAAGTTGCAAACATTACATTCAACCATAGTTTCCTGTAAGACAAGTTTCCTTGTCTGTAAATGTAATCTAGGTATGTCCTAAACAGGGAGTGATATCATAAAAATTGGAGACTTAACAGTGTTTACTGAAAGATGTGGAAGAAATACAACTCACAGTGGTAATAATTAATTAAATTAAATTAAATTAATGAATTAATAAACATTACAATGATAAAACATTTTTTAATTAAAAGAACTTAAAAAGAAAACAAAATATAACATAATATATAACAAAATATAACTCCCCACACACACACACACACACACATTTTGTTTGGTTTTGTTCTTGTTTATTTTCTGTCTCTGTCTGAATTTAGTTCTGTCTGTTATCCTCACCCTTCATTACAAAACAAAAACAAAAAATATTGTCATACAATTCTATAACATTGTATAAAGTCCTGCGCCTTCTTCATCAATTAAGAAAAAAACAATATTTGCTTCTGATGTGAAACAAAAACAGTAACATTTCACAGAAATAGATAATGTCCCAGGTGTCTCATGTCCCTAGACCAGTACTTCTGAAATCTGGTCCTCATGGTCCAATGTCCTGCATGTTTTAGCTGTTTCCCTCTTCTATCACACTATGTTCAATTATTGATCAGCTCTTCTGAAGCCTGACAATGTAATTGTAATTTAATTTATTTTTTTCTTTTTCATTTTTTTGTTATTTATATTTTAAGTTTTTTAAATTGTTTCATTTTATTACCGTTATTTTAAATGTTATTATTATTATCTTTTTAGTCTAATGAATTTATTTTTAATGAATTTCCTTTTATTTTATTTTTAATCATGTTTTTTTCTTTAAAAAAAAAAAGGAAAAGAAGAAGAAGAAGTAGAAGTAGAAGTAGAAGTAGATATCTAAATCACGCAGGACACTGGGCCACGAGGACCGGATTTGAGAACCACTGCCTTAGACCCTCCTTCTCCGAAAAGAAAAACTCCAAACCTCAGTGGGGAAGGAAAGTTTTGCTGCTAGAGTTTTACCAAACAAACAAACTAAACCAAAAATAATAGGCTATCGTTCGGGGGGGGTGAAAGCAGATTTTCCAGTTTTTGAGGAAACCATCTTGTTTCCTTGGGCTCAGCTGCGTTCCTTTGAAGACCTGCTGTTACTGTAAATTACTACAGGGATGTTCTGATCTGTGTGTGTGTGTGTGTGTGTGTGTGTGTGTGTGTGTGCATCTCCTCCAGCAGGTCTGTACATGGGCCAGCCTCAGATGCAGTTCACCCAGCAGGGCTTCACCCCAGGGATGGGCGCAGCCGTCCCGCCCACCACCATGATGGGAGGAGGGGCCATGATGTCGGGTATGGCCCTGCCCAACGGTGGCTACATGGGCATGCCCCCCAACCAAGGACAGAACATGTACAATATGCAACAAGGACAGCAGTGGAATATGAACCAGGTAACACACACACAAACACACACACACACTGACACTGAGTGTGTTTTCACTGCACATTATTTACTCAGTCCCCAACTTTGCTTTATTTAACCTTTTCATGCATACTGGTTAGCTTAGCTTAGCTTAGCATAAACCGTCTGTAAGTTAATAAGGATTCTCAACTCTTTGTAACTTAAAGGAGTCATTCCATGGTTATTTCATTAATATTGCTGTGTTCTCCATTGTTATTGAATACATTGTGTGTTGGTTCTGTGTCAAAAATGTCTGGGTTCTTTTGTTTCAAGTTGTTTTTGGAGGGTACAAAAATGACTTGAGGTCAAACAACAGAGTTCTCCGGTACTTCCTTATACATATCTATATGATGAGACTTCTCTGATTGGCTCAGAGAATGAATGTGTGAAGGAACACTCCCCCCTCCCCTCTCACTCTGTGTGTGTTTACCATCCCAGAGTATCATCCAGAACATCCAAAAACGAGGCTTTATTTCCACAGAGAGCACATGAACCAGTTTGATCCGCCATTTTTTTCAAGTTTGTGCAGCAGCTACTGTGGCGCCGTCTTCTCTTGTAGATGCTAATGCTAATGCTAATTCAGATTCGGTCCAGTGGGGGAGGGGCTTAACCCTACATGGGTGACACCAATGTCCACATGACGTGTAATGGACAGGCTTTTTCTGGGTGTCTCCTTTCTGTGTTGTTTTCTATGAATGGTAAATACAGCCAGTGGAGGTGACACACACATGTGTTGGATAAGTCGGGGTGACCCATCAAATTCCAAAAGGAGTGTGGAAAAGTGGTTTTCAGTGGAATGACACCTTTAAGATGTTGGAAAAAGTGATTTTTTTTACTGTTTAAAATGAATTAATTATTTTTAATTTCAACATTTGCTTAATCATTTAAGAATATATCCTTTAACTTACTGGTACTAAGCATCACTGTGAATTATTTACTGTTTCTATTTTTATATTGACTTTTTTGGTTTAATAAATACCGTGCTGAGGAAGAAAATAGTTTTGCATTTTGTTTCCATACTGTGCTGAAAATGAACCGAACTGGCTGTTTCTTCAAACCTTTTTTTTCTCCTGAGAATAATAGTTAAAAATGGTAAAAATTCCTCTTCTGTTGACCTTCAGTGAATGTGTATCATTCAAAACTATTAACGTACAAAGAAAAACTTTGGCATTGATGATTCAGTTGATTGAAGAATTGTTGCAGCTCTGCACACACAGACTAAATGTGTTAACACAAGAACACTTCAGTTATGTTATTTACTCCAATAAATGAATGGAAACATTGTAAAAGCAGTCAAATAAAGGTGAGAGTGAAGGTGAGTTAAAACTACAGTACAAGAAATGATGCACAATGATTCTGCTATTTTTAATGTTTTTTTTAAATACTATTATATTTTTGTCCAGTGCTCTAAGATAGAAATTCCTTTTTTACAATAAAATCCTGATGAAGAAATGAATGGGTTGTATTCAGGGGTTTGTAATTTCTCAAGTAACTGTAGAAAAAGTGGAACATTTGCAGTTGATAAATTACTTTAAAATAACTTTATTCACTATGCAGACTTATATTATCTTTTGTTTTTTGTTTTTTGGTTTTTTTTTTTGCTTTTTCAGATTTTTACTTCAAACTTTAGCTGACCACTGACTAGAGCTGCACAATCTATTATTTGAATATTGATATCACACAATTGTCCATAATTGTTTTTTTTTTATTATTATTATTTGTATGTATTTTTACTTTTTATTCATTCATTTATTTTGCATTTTAAGTAGTTATTAATTCATTCATATTCCTTTTTTTTATTATAATTTTTAAAATTTTAATTCATTAATTTATTTTAATTATTAATTTTGTTTAATTATGTCTGCTACAAGAAGGATGACACTGAAACATACGTTCTATGTCGACCTCTAACCTCTGACCGTTTACTTCGGTGCCACACAGCTGTTATATACTCCTGAGTATTTTTTCATATCGCAATATAAAAAAATAATAATAATAACATTGTCAGTTTTTCCTAATATCGTGCAGCCCTACCACTGAGCTTAATAAAGCCTTTACTTCATAGTTATAGTCACTGTTTCCCAACAAATCGTATGTTATAAAACCAGCATAAAACACCCATTTTACCCACAACCAAATACTACATGTTGACTGACTTTATATTTATTTAAAATTCTTGAATAAGCTCGAGATGATTTTGTCCAAAACTCAGATTCAAACTTGGTTAAATATGAAGAGTTCATTTGCAAAAACAGATAACTCCATTTTTCATTTTTTTTCACAAAATGTAATTTTTGTACTCTACATTCCACAAATAATACTGATTTATTTGATATATTATTTATTTCATTTGGTAAGATCCACTAAATTGAATAAATAAAATATCAAATCAATGAGTATTACCTAGAATGTATTGTAAAAAATTAAATTTTCTGAAAAAAACGAAAAATGGAGTTATCTGTTTTTGCAAATGAACTCTTCATATGTTCTTACATAGAACACTTTATATTTTAGCGTCCCTGAGGATAGTCTGTACCAAACACTGCATATTCAACGTCTGCTTGCACGGAGGTTTTCTTTGAATTTAAGTGAATCTGTTGAGCAGATGAGCATGAAATCTTCTCGAATGTTTACTGTTTTTGTTAACACTTTATAATACCTACACACAATTGACTATGTATTAACCATTTATTACCCATTTATAAATGCGTTGTTCATTAAGTATTAACCATTTGTTACCTATTTGTTCATGTATTGTAAAGGTTCATACTAGTGTCTTCCAAAGATAAATGTAAAATTAGATTATTTTTAACCAACAGGTGCAGTGTTTGTATATATGCTTTACAGGTGAACAACAAACAAACAGTTGTAAACACTGCACCTGTTAGTTAAAAATAATAAAAATTTACATTTACACTAGTATGAACCTTTACAAGACATTAACAAATAGGTAACAAATGGTTAATACATAATGAACAACCCATTTATAAATGGGTAATAAATGGTTAATACATAGTCAATTGTGTGTAGGTATTAAAAAGTGTTACCCTGTTTTTTTTCTACGACTTGACAAAAACATTTCCTCTTTTTCTCCTATTTTTCCTGTTCAAGACACTTTTTTCCGGTCTTTTCTGTGTGCTACTCCTTGAATCTACAGTAATGACCTCATAGATTCATCCTGTCCAAAAAAGCTCCACAGTGCCTTTAAATTCTATTCAGTCTTTTCTTTTTCCACAGTTATTGTGTGTTAACTCCAAGGTTTTTATAAGCTCCGGTCTCTTTGTCCTGGTTTGTCATTGAAAAGCAGCGTGACTCTTCAACATTGTCCACATCATACATATTTAAAACTGGAAACTAATCTTTTAACATTTTCATTTGAGCAGAAAGCAGGCTGTAATTTATTGTCACTCTTAACTGCATTTTTACTTTTCAGTTTTACAGCCAGTGATTAAATGCGTGACTATTTCCAGTTCCAACATGGGGACTCAAATTAAAGTCCAGTCTGTTCCAGTCAGTGTTTTCCAGGTCTGATGTGAGAGATGTGCTGCAGTTTAATAGATCTAAAATTACTAATAACTTCTGATTTCCCGCTTCTCTTATTCCAGCAACAAGAAGAGTGTATATGGTGTTAATTAACTCCACTACATTTAGAGTCATTTTGTCAAAAAGTTTTACTACCATGAACTAGCTTGTTTGTGAATGAAAAAAAAAAACACCCCAACAACTTTCACTTAACTCTTAAATACTTCAAACTATCTTTCCAATTGATTTTTATTTTTTTTTTAAATCTGCATGTACTTTTTTTCTCAGGCATTTCCCATATTTAATTCATTCATCTATAGTTGTGCTCTTAAGTTTACATATCCTGACTGAATGTGCATGTAACAGTCTTAGGCTACATTCAGACTGCAGGTAAATGTTCATAAATCCAACTTTTTGTTGCCATTTAACCTGTTAAAGACAATGAGAATGGTACAAATACATGCATGTTGCATTTACTTTTCTAGTTACTCCCATGATTGACACAATAAAAGTAAAGACCCAGTGGTAGTATAATGTATTAGCAATTCCAACACATACATTTTTTTAAATCTTAAATTTTGATTTATAAGGCTCTTTCCTCAAAAATCCACCTCCACTAAGACATGGAAAAACCTACGTTACCTCTATTACTCCACTAATGTTTATTGACAAGATGTTATCATCATGTTTTGGACTGAGATTCATATATCTATGGTCTTATGTCTGGAAGTGGACATTACCTTTTGGCCAATTTATTTATTTCTACATTATACTGTAGAGCAGGGGTCTCAAAATCATTTTCTTCAGGGGCCACATTTAGCCTGATTTGATCTCCAAAGGGCCGGACCAGTAAAATGAAAACATAATAACCTATAAATAATGACAACTACACATTATTGTCATTGTTTTACTTCCACAAAAAAAACAAAAAACAAGACAAAATATTAAATTATGAATATAGTTTTATAAATTATCCAAACACAAAACAAGTTATATTTCATAAGGAAAATAAGATCAATTTTAACACATTCCTGCCTCAATGTACCATTAGTCTATGTGTTTTATTGTGGATCAGTTTTACAAAGACACTAAACTCTTAGTAACAGAAGCAGAAAATGGTTCAAATTATGTCTAATTTTCTTTAGACATTTCAAGTTGTTCACATTTGTTCAGATTATTCACATTTTATTGTTACAGGATAGTTTGTAAATGTAAGTATTTTCATAATTGAATATTAGTTTGGCAGTCAAACAATGACAAAAATTTGAAGTTGTCATTTATAGGCAAAAAAACTAAAAAAATAAAAATAAAAATTAGAAGAAAATACGGAGTCATTTCATACGTTTTTATGCTCTTCAGCCCACGGGCTGCATGTTTGAGACCCCTGCTGTAGAGGGTGGCACGGTGGCTCAGTTGGTAGAGTGAGTCGCTCAATGACCGAAAGCGTCCCGGCTCTGGCAGTCCACGTGGCGCAGTGTCCTTGGGCAAGACACTGAAACCTGACTTAGTAGCAGGACTGAAAAAACCTTAGAAACCTACTGGTGTATGAGTGTGTGTGTGAATGGGTGAATGTGAAGTTAATGTAAAGCACTTTGAGCACCATGAATGTGGAAAAGCAGACCATTTACAGCAAGAAGGACCCTGGTTCAAATCCCACACCAGACCTTTCTGTGTGGAGTTTATATGTTCTCCTCGTGTCTATGTGGGTTTTGTCCAGGTATTTCCTCCCACCATCCACTGATAGGTTAATTGGTTCATTTAAATTGTCCATAGGTGTGAATGTGACAGTGATTGTTTGTCTATATATGTTCAGCCCTGAGATGAACTGGAGACTCATACAGGGTGTACCCCGCCTTCACCCATTGTAGCTGGATTTAGGTGTGACCCTCGTGAGGATAAAGCGGGTTCAGATGATGAGTCCAGACTATTTTTAGAGGTTTGTGGAAAACCTCATATAAAAGGAAAAGAAATTAATTGAACTGTATGTAAATGTTTACAATGGATTGTACAAAAAAGAAAAGAAATGTAATAAAAGCAAAATTTTTAAAAAGGATCTTTTCATGTAAAAATGATGATAAAGGATGAAGACGATGTAGATGTCTGCTGTAGAGCTTCCTCTTCATTAGTGTGTTCCGCTGATGCTACACTCTTATCTTGTGTTGGTCGCTTTAGTAAAAAGTTCTGTCAGCATCTTGACAACTTGGGAGGTTAATGAGGGATCATAAATCATGTGAGAGGTCTGTGCGCTATGCAGGGACATAAAACCATGGTTGAGTTGATGAACAAGCTGCTCAATTTCATTTAAGTTCAGGTTTTACACACACACACACACACACACACACACACACACACACACACATCCTGGTTTCCATGACTCATGAGGACCAAGTTTGTAATCATCCCTTGTAGGTAAAGTAATTACTGGGTAATTAGCCTAAACATATGTTCTTTTTTTTAATAAATACATTTTAAAAATAAAAGAAATAAATACATCTTCAAACCTTGGAAGTATACATATTTTACTTTCAATATAAGTAAATATAAGTAAAAAAATAAATAAAAGGAAATGCTAAATTAAGTGGAGGTAATTAATTTGACTCTAGCACATACAATGGATAGATACATATTTGTGACAATAGGCATTAAGGATTTAACCCTTGTGGGGACCTGAATTTTGGGCCCCATAGTGTTAGACGTCCTCATGACTGTGTAAATATATCAATGTCCCCAGAAAGATAGGAATACTAGATCATTCTGAGAGCGCAGACCTCCACGAAGCAGCGCAAGTCTGCCAAGGTTTGGATCTGAATGTTTGTAACTTATTTGTAAACTAGTGTTCCGTGTTCGGTCATATGATGTGAAAACACGACGTCACCAAGCCTATCAGTGTTATCTCATCTAATGACCGAAGGTAGGATGAAGTAAATGCAAAGAAACATGTGATACTATCTTGTCTGGATTCTGAGATATCACCAGTTGTGTTTTAGCTTTTGGCCTTCACTGTGACCTTGACCTTTGACCTTTATAGCTTAAAATTCAATGGCTTCTTCGTCAAAGCATTAATAATCATCTCTGCAAGGTTAATCAAAAAGCGTTCATGACTTTTTGAGTTATCGTGCTGACAAACAAACATGAGGTAAATCATAACCTTCACGGAGGTAACAAGCACACACACACACACACACGCACACGCACACGCACACGCACATATGCACACCGTAGGTTTAGTAGCCATTGGGTAGTGAGTGTCAATACATGATAATATATATATATATATATATATACACACATATCTAACCCCCTTCTAGGCTTGACTTCGCGAACGAAGTCAAGCCTAGAAGGGGGTTGCCCACGTCGACTATAGGCAGGCTCTCTTCTCTATTTTAAATTTCAAATAATCATCATCATTTAAAAAAAAAAGAAGAGAAGAAGAAAAAAAGAAAGTCAGAAAAAAGGTGAAAAATACTGGTTTTGCTTTGCACTTTTTCCCCTGATGCTTTATGGGGACTTCCAGAAAAAAAATACTGTATATATAAAACTACATCATTTGCATAAATGAGCATACTCAACACAGATTTATATTTTACTAGTGAGGGTCTACATTTATATTTAACCCTCATGGGGACCTGCATTTTGGTCCCCATTGGTGTCAGAAGTCCCCATGGTGTGACTGTGTAAACAGATCACTGTCCTCATGAAGATAGCTCAAGCAAGACAAGCTCAAACACACACAAACATACACACACACACACACAGGCACACACAAACATACACACACACACACACACACACACACACACACAGATGCATACCTACACAGTGAGCCACAGCTCAGATGGCCAGATAAGTGAGCAGCGCTGCACCAAAGCACATTCATAATAGATTAGACAGAATGGAAGGAGGAGAGAGCAGAGGAGGTGGGTGAGGAGCAGGGGTGAGGAGATGGGCCATGTTATGGAGGTGAAGAGGGAGGTGACTGGATATGGGGAGGGTGGGGGAGGGTAGAAGCAAAGGTAAAAAGTGATGTAGTCAAGGGAAGTGAACTGAAGGTTGGAGAGGATATTGTTCCAGCTGTAAAATATATATAAAGACAGGATGAAGAGACTTAAGGTTAGAAACATCTGGTGTCTTTGGAAGAACAAGTCATTACTGTTGTTGAAAGAACTGATGGATGAGCTAATGCTAAACACTAGCTTCCTGATGAGACATGACATTTCATCATCTCGTTGGTGGAACTTATTAAAAATTATTGTGAACTTATTTTTATATAATATTTTATTCAATAAACAGAAGCTCTCAATAGTTGAGTCACCTCTGACTTAAACATGTCTATCAAAACCTTCTGTTAGTCAGAAAATTAGATTATTAGGGAACTGATCTGTCTGATTTAGGGGCTTTAAGGTGGTTTCATGCTTGACAGTTATTGCTATTACTCCCTGCTTTTCAATTGGACATCTGAGCAAAACTTTACCAATGTTTACCAAAAATGTAAAAAAATAAGAAAAAGGAAAAAAATCAAACAAATGTGTAATGTTGTTTATTCATTATCGTCATAAAACACAAAAGGTCATTCCTTAAACATGACAATAGGTGAAGGCGGGGTACACCCTGTATGAGTCGCAGTTCATCACAGGGCTGAAGATATATACAGTTATTCACTGTTATTATTATTATTATTATTATTATTATTATTATTATTATTATTATTATTATTATTATTATTATTATTATTATTATTATTATTATTATTATTATTATTATCATTATTATTACTATTATTATTATTATTATTATTATTATTATTATTATTATCATTATCATTATCATTATCATTATCATTATCATTATTATTATTATTATTATTATTATTATTATTATTATCATTATCATTATCATTATCATTATTATTATTATTATTATTATTATTATTATTATTATTATTATTATTATTATTATTATTATTATTATTATTATTATTATTATTATCATCATCATTATTATATTTAAACATTATTTATTACATTGTTATTATAGGGACTGCTGTGGCTCAGTTGGTAGAGCAGGTCGTCCAATGATCAGAGGGTCGGCAGTTTGCGTCCTGGCTCTGGCTGTCCACTTGTCGAAGTGTCCTTGGGCAAGACACAGTAGGGTTAGGCGATGCCTGTGTATTGGCAGCAGTATGTATGAATGTGTGTGTGTGTGTGTGTGTGTGTGAATGGGTGAATGTAGATGGTGCAGGGCTCCACTATTACCATAAGGGTTTTTGCTACAGTTCTAACTCATGTTTTCTGCATAGAGATCTAGCATTAGCATTAGCGATTATAATTAACACTTAAATATATATCAACAACACACTCCAGCTCTAAATGAATGCAAGAACAAAAAACATGTATGAATGGAACACTGGTGCTGCTGGTCGAAAGATGGTTCACACTCAAAAGACAATTTTTCAGGGTTTTTTTGTTTGTTTGTTTTTATTCTTTTTTAATTTCTATGCAGATGTGCTCAACTACCCAGTCATTCTACAATGATTAATAATTAATGAAGGTTATATCCATGCAAATGCTTCCTTTTAATATGAATAACTTTTACCTTGTTTTCATTTAGCCTCTGCACTGCTCTAATATTAACAACCCCTAAAACACTTCTGACCTTGTTTAACTTTGAAAACTCCATGATTTCATTGTTGAAGTTGAGGCGATTAAGAACAACAAGTTAGAGGCTTGATTTTGTTGGCTGTTTGGGTTATATGAGTCCTGTTCATGACGTGTCGCACCCCACGTTGTGACCTTTTTCAAGGAGTGAAGATCCGCCTGGATTCTGGATCACTTTAAAATTTTACATTGTGGTAAATGGAGAATACATTTCAAAGTGATCCAGAATCCAGGCTCTCTTGTGGATCTTCACCTAAATCTAATCGATTGGTTCTTGTATCATTCCCAAGCTATCCTGAAAGTTTCATCCAAATCCATCCATAACTTTTGAGTTAAGTTGTACACAGGCAGACAGATAAACACCAGCAAAAACATAACCTCCTTGGTGGACGTAAAAATAAGGCGACCATTAGAGACAATTCTGTCCTTGTCTCTGTTAGTAGCTGTTGTTCAATTATATTCTGCACCCCCTCCATATGTTTATTAGATGTTTTTAGTTAAATCATGTCACAGCAGTGGTTTAGTAAATCAACCATTATAAACAACAATCAAGTAACAAAGACCAAACCTAAACAAAAACAACAACAACAAGCAGCTCAAGTGGGATCAATTATCAACATCGATCCAGGAAGTCACCATTATATACCAATAGTAGACCATTATATACCGATAGTTGACCATTATATACCGATAGTTGACCAAAATATATGTATAGTACACCATTATATACTTAGGGTAGACCATTATATATCTATAGTAGATCATTATATACCTAGAGTAGGTAGAGGAGACCATTATATACCTATATTAGACCATTATATACCAATAGTAGACCATTATATACCGATAGCAGACCATTATATACCTATATTAGACCATTATATACCGATAGTAGACCATTATATACCGATAGTAGACCAAAATATATGTATAGTACACCATTATATACTTAGGGTAGACCATTATATATCTATAGTAGATCATTATATGCTTAGAATAGGCCATTATATACCTAGAGTAGGTAGAGGAGACCATTATATACCTATAGTAGGCTATTATATTCTTATAGTTGGACAAAATACAGGTTCATGTAACAATAATGAAAATGCAAGTTTTAATTTTTATAGTATTTCTAAATATTTTCATAATTGTACTCATTTTCTTTTTTGTTTGGAAACTGTATTTTTGACATATGTATGATTGTGTCCTCTGGTTTTTCTATTTTCTATTTCTATTTTCTACCTCAATATGCTTCAGTTTAAAATAAATAAATAAATAAATTACTCTGCCATGTATTCTTCAAGAAGCTATGGTTTGAAATACTCAACTTTTTCTTTTAATACATTTAAAAGACAAACTGTATTAGGTTACGTCGCATAAAATGTCAGTATCAATGCCAAAATTTACATTGTACTAATGGATCAGAAAGGAAATCAATGGTACCGCACATCACTAGATCAGAGTATTAGTGTTAAACAGACTCACTATGTGTCATAAAGAATGTGACTGTATCATGTGAAGGAAATTCTGAATGATGAGGGAACATGTTGCAGCATCCTATTATATGTAACCCCCCCCCCCCCCTCATCTTGTCCCTCCCCCTGTTCTCTTCTCACCCAGATGACCCAGCAGATGTCAGGCATGGCTGTGAGTGGTGGAGGACCAACGCCAAGTGGGTTCAGTCAGACAGGCGCCCCCGCCGCTGGTTGGCCCTCAGCTCCAGCTGCCTCTGGCCAGACGCTCAGCACTCAGCTGTGGAAGTGATGTAAAGATGGTCCAGCGGGCGGGCAGGGGGGCGGAGGGACGGAAAGCACTCACATGGCATCAAAACAGCCAAATATGCATCCGTATGGAGGCTGCCCATCTCCTTGAAACTCAGCTGAATTAAAGAAAACAAAAAAAACTAAGCGCACAGTTCCAATCTTAAAACCCAACATACCTTCACCGTGGTTCCTTTAAAAAAATAAAAAACAGAAAAAAATGAAAAACAAAAACAAAAAGCCTGAACTTGAGTGGGGAGGAAAAAAAAGAAACACTGGCAGCTCATGTGTTCTGTCTTTTCCAATTTTTGTTTTCCTTTTGTTGTTGTTGTTGTCTGATGTGACAAAAACAACATAAATAGACAAAAAGTGAAAGAACGCTGCTGCACCAGTGAGGCTATTATAGTAATGTTACTATTATATCATTACCAAAATGGTAGTTAGTGAATTAGTCCTTTAATAACTGCAGTAGATATGGCTATCTTGTGGTTGGTCTATGCTAACCCCCCCCCCCCCGACTCCTCTTCCCTTTGCTGTGTATATGCCCCCCCCCCCCTCCCTCTCCCCTCTGTCTAGGGCGAGCATAGCCTTGTAGCAGATAAACGTTTGAGCAGTACTGTACTGTATTAATGTGAATATGATGTGAACCTCCCCCTATTCCAGAGCCATAGAAGAGAGATTCAACACTTTTGACTCTCAACAACTTTGATTTCTCTTCATCATGTGACACATCATTGGGGGAATAAAAAAAAAAAAAATGAATTGAAAAAAATCATGTAGAGATGAGGTTGTCCGATGGAGTTAAGCATTTGCTTAATAGGATTCGACTGACATGGGTTTTGTCAAAGCTGCTTATAGATGTTATTTTGCACTGACATGAGTTTGGAGCATTTTCTCTACATCCAAAAAGAGTTTCAAGTTGAATAATATTTTAATTTGAGTAGTTTCCCCTCTGCAGCCAGTGTTTGCATCATCACATGCTTTAAGCTGTACACCAGTGGTTCTAAACCTCCAAAAGCTTTCAAGATTAATCAGAGGGCTTTAAGATGACGAAAAGAAAGACAAAGAAAAAAAAAAAAACAATAATGGTGCAACAAAAGACTATATTTTTCCTATTTTCTTTCCAGTTCTATCTTTTAAAGTAGAGTCATAACATTTCTGTTGTTAAAAAATAGTCTAAATAATCCCAAAAAAAGAAGATGTAAACTGTTGAAGTCTACATATTCTGCAACAAAATGGGACTATTTAGATGAAAAAATGAGCTGTTTTGATATTTCAGGCCCTGGTGTTCAAGAAAGCACATTAATTATCTATTTCCAGGACTTTCTATCAACTATCAATACAAACATTATTCTAATAAGCAATAATTTAATATTACAGATCTCAGATAATTGACTATCTTCAGTAGAAAGCATTTGCTGAGATGTTTGATACCACTAACGTGTCTTTTAGCTAGCTATCGGCCTAGCGCTATGGGCCAATTAGCCTAGCATATGCTTTGTCTGAAACCACTCTCTAACCCCTATATAGTGCACTATATATGGAAAAGGCCATTTTGTAGGGGCGTCCAAATCTTTAGTGAACTATTTATAATTACTATATAATGCACTCAATGTATCCTACAATCCACCATAAAATGTAGTGGACATCAATGGTCACTAACCAAAGTATGATATCCCATCATGCATTGCACAAATTGAAAAATGGCTGAAAGACAGGGAGATTTATAATTAAAAGAAACACAGAGCGACAGAGATACAGGAGCTGTTAAGTAACAGTAAATGTTAAGTGTTCCTGTTGGATGCCAAGCACCAGACAAGAGTTACTTAACACTTAATAACAGTTAATAACAGTAAAACAGTCGTGAGCCAAGTTTATTCATTTTTTTTACATTTTATTGCACAGACAGTTGTATTGGTAAAAAAAATTTACGAATACTTTATATATTTAACTCTTCTCAGATTATATTTATGGATGAAGCAGTTGGTTAAGATGACCCTCTTTGAGTCTTTTCATTATTTTAATATCACAATCATAGTTTACAATCAGTTACAGTATTACAAAATATTTGAGCATAACATTCCTTTTAAGATTACATAGTCACAAGTCAAAAAAGTCCAGTCTGAGTTGTTGCACATCCATGATCAAAGAGGCCATGCGACACTAAAGCTCCCTGCTCAGACACACCTTCCCGTCGACCCCTCCTCCTTCAGGATGTCCTTGGTTCTCTGTCCTGAAGGGCTGGGCGTCGTATCTTCTTTTGGCTTTTATGCGGTGGGGGTTGTCCCTTCCCCCCACTAGGCCTAGGGTCATCTCAAACTGTGCTGAACTGTCTTTGGAGCACAGATTTAAACTCTAGGAATATTACATTTTATATGAAACATTACTTTAATATTTATATGTGATATTATTGTAAATTGTACAACAGTGAAAAAAAAATAAATGTAAAGGCCTTTTAATTTTTTGAGATGACACTGTTACATTTTAATTGTTCGACAGTGATGACACGATTAACCAGTGCCGTAGTAGTGTCCGAAAAGTTTTCAATTGAGTTCGCTATGTAGCGCACTACATTTATTTCCCTATGTAGGGAGTAGGGAGTGAGTGGGTGTTTCGGACACAGCCATAGTGTTCTGACTGCTAGCAGGTGGAAACAGCTAGCCTACCTCTGTCCAATGACTAAGAAATGCCTTTCCATATCTTTGAAGATGATCATTTTAGTATGTGTCGTGTATATATGTGTTTTATGATTCTATATTTCAATGTCATATTAAATACAGGGTCTACTTTTTAATATTTGTGACTTTAGACAGTATTGGAAAGAGATATGCTAGCTGTTTTCCTCTGCTTTTAATGTAATGCTTGCTAGCTTAAGCTCCCAGGGTAAAATATGTACACTGCCTTCATTTTAAGAGCACAAATTAAAAGTATTGTGTAGTTTTTAGTCAAAGTCCTGATGTAGATAAGTAACAAATTAAAAGAAAATACAATGCAAAGGGTTTTTAATAAGGAGATAGAATCTACAAACTCTGTATAAAATAGATTCCCATTTGGTGTTTTAATGTTGGAAGTAGGTTGCATTTTTTAACAGGTGTCAAACATGTGGCCTGGGGGCCAAAACTTTCTCGCTAAAGGGTCCAATCTGACCCCTGGAATGAATTTGTGAAATGCAAAAATTACACAGAAGACATTAACAATCAAGGAAGTTAAAATAATTCATGAGCAAATTTTTTTTAATGGACCAGACCAGTGAAATTATATAATAAAAAAACCTAGAAATAATGAAAACTTTTTGTTTTAGTGTAAAAAAGGTAAAATAAATACCTAAATAAATACTACGCTGTTTAAAAAAACTAAAATGTATGTGCTATAGTACTAAAATATTACTGAATGTTTTGTCCTTTTGTAGATCCTCTGTGAACTGTAAGTTATGATGCACATGTATAAACGATAAATTGAGGCATAATATTGTTAACATTTCTTGAGAATTTTCAGGTTTTTCATATTTGTTCATGATCTATTCAAGTACAGTCCTTAAATGTAAACATTTTCATTCTAGAATTTGGCTTTTTCCACTCAAAAACACACAGAAAGCTTTGGAATTGACATTATTTCTAAGTTCTTACCCTTTCATTCATATTATTTTACTGGTTTGGCCCCATTTTATTATCATATTAGACTATATGTAGCCCCTGAACTAAAATTAGTTTGACACCTCTGGCCTAAAATATCAGTATTCGACTTCCACAGCTGTTATGTTGGGATGAAATTTGTTGACCTCAGACCATAGCATAATACAACTGTGAATGAAGTTATTAATATTATGAATGAATCAGGTTTTAACTCGAGTTTATCACCTGTCTGTAGGTGCAACCACCACAAATTTAATGCTAGTAGCTAGTAATCTGGATTGGAAATATCACATTGTATGTATTTTACTTACATCTAAAAATCCATTGTACTGAATTTCAGACGTAAAAAAAAAAAAAAAAGTCATGGTCACAATTCTCAAGGTTTTAAAGCATAACATCAAATAATAATATGAATTTTGGGCTTGGAAATGCTTTATATAATAATTTTTTCATAGGTTTTTGGAGTTGAATATAGTGTTTGGCTGAATCTGCTGGAAATAACTAAAGAATTTGTAAGACATTGCAGAAGAAAATGGTCACGTTACGAGCTATGGGCATTGGAAGAAGCGCCAGCAAACTCCATCGTTGTGTAATCACCAAGGTCTGACCTCAGTACGAGACATGAAACAGCCCTTAAATTGCATTCATAGCGGTGTTAAAATGGGCTTAGAGCTTGTTGAACCCTGCGGTAACCCTACAAACTTGATGAATTTTCCAGCCCGAGTAGCAAGAAGAAATCTTTTGGTTACAAATCAAAAAGGTTGAGAACTACTGGTCTACATTTACGACACTGGCTGCGGCACTGCTTTCTTCACTGGTTTAAAGGCAACCCAAAAACTCCAAATGTCAAGGATTTCCTTTAAGTCTCAGTAATTGCTGGGCGGCCCTGGGTCCCCTGAGTGTCTTTGATAGCTGTGCTGTGAGCTTTTGAAGTGCTTTAACACCAAACGAGCTGGGTTCGCTGGAAACTGGGCTGCGACCCATTTTAGACATTCCTTGTTATTGAAATGAGCCAATTTGCCCAAGTTCCCGGAGGCGCCGTAGGATTCACAGCAGTTTGTCTTACTGCACTTTAAATAGCAGAGCCCGTACTGTGCATCCCGCTGTGTTGTGGTTTTGTGTCTCAGATGGTTGTAGAAGAACGGCAGAGATAATGTCTGCTCACCTCATATCAAAAGCAGATCAGGAAATCCTCTCTAAGGCGAGACACAGAAGGCGAAAACGTCGATTTTTTTAACAAATGTTTTTAATACAATAGTTAATTTTGAGATTTTAGTGCCTGCCAGGTTCTTAAATAATCAATTTGAATGAGATTGAAATATTCTGCATCATTATTACTAAGGGTTTTGACCAATTGTTTCTATAAAAATGCATAAAATTCTCCTATGAAAATCTTTAAATGCCATTTTCTCAGAATGACTTTTGTGAACATGTTTCCATAGAAACATCTCTGACATACACTAAACTTTTCAGTTCAACACTCAGCACTATTCTGAAGATATTTACAGAGGGATTCGTTTATAAATCATTCCTGGCCTGATTTATGTGTAATTTTAATTTTTAAAAAAAAGGATGGGTAAAATTGATTGAAATTAATTTTTTTTAGGCTATGGGGAGTGTATTTTGATTTCCTGGGTGTAATAGAAGCAGATACTGAAATCCCTCTGTGTGAAGAGAATGAAACCTGGATTATATCATTTTATATCATATCTTCAGATATATCTCCTGAAAATGTATGCAAAACTATGCATATTTAATGAGACAATGTCTAATTTAAATCATTAAACATGCACATTTCTAAAACTTGTAATATATATATATACATATATATATATATATATATATATATATATATATATATATATATATATATATATATATATATATATACACACATATATATTTCATAGTTCTGTAAGTATATAAACTAAGGAAGTTTCAGGGTGATATTATTTCACTGCTCTACTCTTTTTTTTTTTTTTAGAAAGTATCTTCTTCAGACATTAAATGTTTTAAATCTTATATACTTTAATACGATGAATCCGGAAACAAATTACTTTAGTGCTGGTTAGTTCAAGTTTTTAATGTATATGAAAAAAATAATAATAATAAATAAATAAATAAATAAATAAATATATATATATATATATATATATATATATATATATATATATATATATATATATATATATATATATATATATATATATATATATATATATATATATATATATATATATATATATATATATATATATATATATCTGCAGACAGTGTTTGGAAGTAGATCTGAGACCAATATTCCTTTGGACTAAAACCTATTCTCTTCTTCATTCTAAGAATTTCACATTTTGACAACAGACTTATCTTGGAAAATTGAGCCAACCAGCATTTAAGACTTAAGTTTTCTTTATCACTAACACACGTGGGAACATTTCATTAATTTAATTCCGGAAGCATTTTAATTGTGGATCAGTGTTATTGGACGGTGTTAAAGATAAATGGTAAATGGACTGCACTTATATAGCGCTTTTCCACCTTCATGGTGCTCAAAGCGCTTTACATTAGCCTCACATTCACCCATTCACACACACACTCATACCCCAGTAGGTTTCTAAGGTCTAAGGTCCAGTCCTACTGGGGGCCTAAGTCAGGGTTCAGTGTCTTGCCCAAGGACACTTCGACATGTGGACAGCCAGAGCTGGGACGCGAACCGCCAACCTCTCAGTCATTGGGCGACCCACTCTACCAACTGAACCACAGCCGCCCAGAAGATGACCAGAAATGACCAAAATATTAAAGAAAATGTACAAAAATGACCAAAATAACCCACAAAAGGAACCAAAACACACCGTAAATGTATGGAATAAGAAAATACTTCAACAAAAATGACCTGAAATAATCAATAAAATGAAGAAAAATTACCAAAATATTCAGTAAAATGAACAAAAATAACCAAAATTTCAGTAAAATGATAAGTAAAATTTCGCTTATCTGAGAAATTTGAGTGAACCAGTATTTAAGACTTGAGTTTTCTTTATCACTAACACACATGTGGGAACATTTCATTAGTTTGATTCCGAACCAGTGTAGAGCAGTGTTATTGGATTGTGTTAAAGATGACCAGAAATGAACAAAATATTTAAGAAAATGTACAAAAATGACCAAAATAATCCACTAAATGTATGGAATAAGAAAATACTTCAACAAAAATTAGCAAAAATAATTAATGAAATTAAGAAAAATGACCATAATATTCAGGAAAATGAAAATTTTGCTTATCTGATAAACTTGAGCCAACCATCATTTAAGACTTGAGTTTTCTTTATCACGAACACACATGTGGGAAATTGGGAACAAATAAATAATTGATACCAGAAGCATTTCATTGTAGTCCAGTGTGATTTTAACATTGAAACCTTTTCACCTGTCGTGTCTCGCCTTAAAGATCTTATAAATCCTGAACAGACGTGACATGGACAAAATGTTCCGTTCCCTAAATATATGACGCTATAACCGAACCCATCTGCCATTCGCCATCTTTATTGTGGTGTTTTGTTGTGTGCAGTACAAGAAGCACAGTTAAGACTGAGGCAAATAAACCTGGACGACCAATCAGAGGGCTGGACTGGTAGGACAGGGGCGGTGAAGGGGAACAGGATTGGACACGGATGTGCTAGCAAGGCGAACGGAGCCTGAATGAAAACACTTGATGGGTTCCTTCATCACTGTCCAACCCTTGTTCATTTCTTGGGGAAGGGGGGCGTGGGGGTTAAGAACAGTGGAGCAAACACTGGAAAAGAACAAGACACACAGATGAAGCTACAATCACACTGCCGAGCGCTGATGCAGAGGTTCAAGTCCATATGCACAGGGTCCCTCTGCCATGCAATAACTGTAGCACTCCCTTAAACACATGTAGACGTCAATAAATCTAAAGTCCTCCCAGGTTTATTTCCCATGTGGTTACATATTCTGGTGCCTAGTACAGAGAAAAAAACAGTGGTTTTCATGCATTAAAATCATAAAAAGGCAGGATTTGCATTTCTGCTCTGTGTTCATCTTTGTCCAATGACTCTTTTATGAACTGTAAAAGTACTGTTTTATCTTTTTTGGAGTTGATTTGTTTGCATTTTCTGTTTGGTTCTTTACAAAGAGGGTCATTTGGAATAAAGGTTGTTGAATCTTGTTTCGGGTGTTTGTTTTGTTTTGTGTTCTTTACATCAGGGGTCTCAAACATGTGGCCTGGGGGCCAAAAACAGGCCATCAAAGGTTCCAGTGCGGCCCCTCGGATGAATTTGAAAAGTGCAATAATTCCACAGTTAAAGCTGTGGAACTCATTTTAGTTCAGGTTCCACATACAGACCAATATTATCTAGAGTCAAATAATGTAAAAACCTACAACAAATAACAAATTGATATTTTCTTCTGGGTTTTATTTGAAAAAAAAAAATCGCATTATGCTGATAATTTTAACTTCAAATTTTTACCTCTGACAAAGGAGGTTATGTTTGTTGGTTTGTGTACAACGTAACTCAAAAACTAATGGATGGATTTTGATGACATTTTCAGTGTAGGTTGGTAATGGGGGGGGGGGGGGGGGGGGGGGGTCTGGAAATGATTAGTTTTTGGTGGTAGTAATTGGTGGTGTTGGTGTTTGTGCATGTGTCTTTCATACCCTGAAAATGTCATGAAAATCCATCCATTAGTTTTCAACTCATGTTCTACACAAACCAACAAACAAACGGCACCAAAAACATAAACTCCTTGGTGGACCTCCCTTTATTTGGAAGTGTGTGTCAGAGTTTGTTTTTCTGTCTTTCTCTTTCTCTGTGTGTCTGTTAGTTAGCAAGATAACTCAAAAAATTATGGACGTATTTTGCTTAAATGTTTAGGATCTGTTGGGGGGTGTCACAAGGAATAAATGATTAGATTTTGTCGATGATCCAGTAGAGATCACCGGATCACCACCAAAATTGAATCATTTCCAGATCTCCCCATTACCAACCTACCCTGAAAATATCATCAAAATCCGTTATAAGTTTTTGAGTTATGTTGCTAACTAACAGACACACAGTCAAATAGACATAACCTCCTTGGTGGTCCTCAGTTCATTGGGTAGGGAGTGTGTGTGTGTGTGTGTGGGGGGGGGGGGTTCTGCCTTGGCATAGGTCTTTCTAGTTTATATTTGTTTTAGTTTTAAAAAAATATATATAACATGAAAACATGGAAATATTTACATTTACAAACTATAATGTAACAATAAAATGTGAAAAACCTGACATGAAATGTCTAAAGAAAATTCAGCACAATTTTAACCATTTTTTAAATGATATGTTGAAGCAAAACATTGTTAAAATTGCATTTATTTTTCCTCGGAAATGTGTTTTGTTTTTTCTTTTTTCTTTTCTGGCTATTCCCATCTTTTTTTGTTTGTATAGTTTGTAAAAGAAAATATTTTCATCATGATAATGTGGCTGTTTTGTACTAAATCAAAGACAAAAGTTGGGAGTTATTATTATATTTACATGCTATTCGATTAATTTTACTAGAAATCAAATGGGGCTGAATGTGGCCCTTGAAAGAAAATGAGTGTGAGACCCCCCCCCCCACCCCCCCACCCCCTGTTTTACACCAACACACGTTCATCATACACATGTAACCTTCAGTTTTTCAGAACAATACCACAGTAGCACAAAGAAGAAAATGGCTCTTTATACATTTGTGTTGTGAAACTCGCAGCCTAACCGATGTGCTGTTTACGTGCTGTCTGCTCCCTTCACTCCTTTCATTGCTCTGCTGGCAGGTGCGTTTCCTTGTGAGGTGAGTTTTCTTTGTTGTTAGCCCACAGACTCTACATTATTGATGGCAGCTTGTCAGGGGAGATGTTAGCGCTTCCTTCTCTTGGGCTCATTTCAAACCCAATCACATATTTTGCAGTGCGAGAGCATGTCCAAAGGTCGCTCCAGTTCATTATATATGATGAGTCCAGGGTGATTTGAAGGAGAATTACATAGTGTTTAGACATCCATAAATCATTATCGCATTAAGTCTTGCACCAGTCATGTGATCGCTTTCAACAAAGACAAAAACTCTCTGATGTCCGAGTTTCCAAGTGAGCGACAGCACGAGGTGAAGAGGAACAGTTTTCATAAATACATACAGTTTTAGGAAGATGATGATGATGATGATGATGATGATGCATAAGAAGGTTAACTCCCAACACAGATGTGTTTTATCACAACTATGGACATGGATCAACAATGGATTGGGGTTAAATTAGATGTTATTGCTTTCTTTTCAAGAGTGATTCTTATGTTTTTATGTTTATTATTGGGAAAAAAAAAAACAGCTACAGTCAGGATGTCGTTAGCTTAGCTTAGCTTTGCTTAGCATAGTCCGTCTGTACATTAATAAGGATTCTCAGCTCTTTGTAACTTAACCTTTAACCCTTTCCAAGGGTCCACATATACACTGTAAACCTGAATACGTTAGCAGAACTCCAAAAATTTAGGCCAATCAATTGCCTCGATTATTTTTAGTTGATGAAACAAATTTAGATGCTTATTAAAGTATACTTAAATTAGAACATTGGTTACTAACTTGTTATTCTAAGGTTGTGTCAGTCCTACTGGGAGGCTAAGTGAGGGTTCAATGCCTTTGCCCAAGGACACATGGACAGACAGAGGCTGGATTCAAACCACCAACCCTTCAGTCATTGGACGACCCGCTCTTTTTTGATTGTAATTTTTTTTGGTGTGATAGATATTGGTGAATATTGGCAGTGCTTTGAAATGGTATTTGATCATCTACTATATCAGTTATGTTTATTTTTTTCAGTCATGATTATTTGAAACAATAGAAATAACAGAACAATATCATTCTCAGCATTTAATGACTTAATTCCACTCAGTTGTACCTCATCTATGTTGTTAAGTTATGTTCACTTATATCCACAATAGTTCCCCTTAATAAAAAAAATATTAGTTGGAAGAACTTAAAAAGAAGAACATGTGACAGCAACTTAATACATTTGAGTTGGTAGTACTATTTCTGAAACTTTTAGTATTCACAACAGTATATATTTAATTATTTGGAACGTTCAGGTTTACAGTGTAGGCCAGAAAGTAGTCGCTCAAAAATGTTAATCAAACCACCTAAACCTGTCCCAAATGTCACATGACCTCATGTAGTTTGACAACACAGATTCTCACACATCAGAAGATATAAATCACTATCAGATAAAATATCCACAGCAGGTACAATCACTCATTTGTTCAAAATACAAATGACAAACAGCAGATCTGAACCTTTATGTCTCATATTCCAACAAACACAGTCATAGTCCAACTAACTCATCCAAAACAAAACAAAAAAATTGTCCAAATGTAGTCAATATATTGTCCAAAACATTAATAAATATCCACAAATATTTTATCTATTGCATCATTTAACAGGACCTGCCTCCAATATCTTAGTTTTCATCTTCATATTTTCATTTATAATTTAATCAAACACCATAAGGCATGTTATGAAAATGGTTCAACAACAGCATTGAATTTACTTCATTAAGAAATTTAGACGAAATTGAGTGGAAGTTTAAAGGGTTAACTTCTAAATGAAATTTCTGCAGTATCTAACCCAGAGGTGTTAAATTTATTTCAGTTCAGGGGCCACATTAAGCCAAATTTGATCTGCAGAAGACCAGACTAGTGAAATAATAACTGTCCTGTACGTTTTAGAGTAAAAAAAAAAATCAAGTTATGTCATGAAAATGTTTAGATCTTTTAAAACAATGTGAATAACATTAATAAAATTAAATTTCTTAAGAAAACTATGTGCAGTTTTAACAATATTATGACTCAGTTTATCATTTACACATGTAAATGACAATTTACAGATCACAGTAGATCAACAAAACATTCATAAAACATGTAATAACAGGTGGAATATTGCTAAACTTCATTTCAAAAATTAAATAAAATTAAATAATCATTTTAGTGTAAATAAAATAAAATGACATGAACATTTTTACATTTAGAAAGAGAAACATTTGGAGTTGTGAGTATTTAAATGTTATTATTATAGAATTTTACTGATCCGACCCAGTTCAGTTTAAATTGATCTGTATGTGGAACCTGAACTAAAATGATTTACATGTTCAGTGTCATTTTTGCATTTCACAAACTCATCCTAGGGGCCAGACTGGACCCTTTGGAGGGCCGGATTTGGCCCCCGGGCCACATGTTTGACACCTCTAATCTAACTTTTCCTAAATGATATGTGACTTTAAAAAAATAATAATATTCTCCTCTGCATTTTGCATCTCAACAAAAAAAAAATCAAGTGTTTTTCATATAGTTCATTTATTGATCATGTGGATCTTCATAAAAGTTTGAAGTAAATTCAACAGTTATTTTATTATTATATTTTTCCTGCTGTTGCAACCAAATACTTTCCTGTAAATATCAATGAAGTATTCTATTTAATTCTGTTAAAATTGAAAAAACTTCAAAAAAGCTGACTTGACATAAAAAATAAATGTTTGCAACCACTGTTGTTTGTTAAATAACATGGGTTTTACAAAAAAATCTAATAAAAAGTAAAAGTAAAAAAAAATGTCTGCATTTCCATCTTCACTGCGGAGCTTCTTACGTGAGTCATATTCATGTCAGATTCTGATGAAAAGCTGAGAAACTTCATTTTACCTGAATTTTTAAAAGGACAGGGATTATTTTGGTTGTTTAGATGTTTGAGGTTGATTGTTAGAAAAATCTGAGGTCTGACATCCCTAAGAAAGATGAGTAAATAAATAAATAAATAAATAAATATTAATATGTTTTTACAAGATCAAGTCAAAGGTAATGGAAATATTTTTGGTTATTTTTATATTTGACATAATGATTCTTCTACTTTTAGTTTATCATTTAAACAGTACATCTAAAAGTATCCATATACTTTTAGATGTATTTGTACTACGATATGTAGATCTTTAGTGCAGAAAAAAATAAAAATAAATAAAATAATAAAATAATAATAATAATAATAATAATAATAATAATAATAATAATAATAATAATAATAATAATAATAATAATAATAATAATAATAATAATAAAACTCCATATATGATTTTATTGTAGCTGTTTTTCTTACTAGAATCTTAAATATAGAACTCTGATGATGACCATAAGCCAGAGGAGTTTGAGTTTTAAAGTCTTATTTTCCTAAATCTACTTTTATTGATCTATGGTTCATTAATGTGTGTATTTGGATCCTAATAGTCCAACTATTAGGATTTAACTTGAACCCTCCAAGTGCCTTAAAGTTATCTTTATATTAATTCTGGCAAAAATCGAGTGGGTTCCTAAAACCTGTTTTAATTCCTTCTTAATTTATTACGTTTTATAACTAGTTCCATCACAACATTTGCACATATAAGGTCAAGACTTCTGATGAACATTTCTCCAAGTAGGCAATTTGTCAGCAACAGCGGTTTATATTGAAAATACATCCAGACGTCAACCAAAAATGTTTTTGTTTGAACAGGACAGAGCAGCACAGCCTAACAGTGCATTTGCATTTAAAAGGCCAGTGCTCAAAATGACCTTTCTGTTCAAAAAGTCTGAATTAGGACCCTTTGGATGATGCAAAATTTTCTTTCGCGTCATCTTTAATTTTGGTAAAAATCTATCAGATTCCTACAGTTTATTTCACTTTGTGCTTAACCCTGTGTTGGTCAATTCAACCGTTTGGTAGAGGTAACTTTGAACCCTGGTATCTAATCTAAATTTTACTCCTTTGACACCAAACTTCTTGGGCAGTCAATGATATATTCAGGTTAGTTCATGCTAGTATATGCAGTATACCACCAAGGAAGAAGATCATAACAGTGACAACACCTCTGCTATGGTCTTTTTTTTTACACAAAATTGCAGGTAAGTTTGATTTATTTTTTGTAATTTTGTTAACTTTTAGGGCAGTGATTCTCAAACTTTTTTCAGTGATGTCTTGTGGTGAAATCATGAAATAAAAAGTCAAAATTGTTTTAAAAAAAGGCAAAATTATGAGATAAAAGTCAAAATCATGGTATAAAACGTAAAAATTGTGAGAAAAAAAAGTCCAAATTATGAAAAAAAGGAAAAATTATGACATAAAAAGTAAAAATTATGAAAAAAAAAATCTAAATCATGAGATAAATTTTTTTTTGCCCATGTCAGCGTGTACTGGACAAAAAAATATGTTTCTAAGGGGGTACATCACTGAAAAAAGTGTGACAACCACTACATTAATGATACAAAAACAAATAGTTAAATCGTCTAATTTGAACCAAGTCACAAATTATGTTGGTAAGATCAGTGAAGGAATAATATTTGACTTTTAATACTTTAGTTAAATTTAGGATCAGTAACAAAACCATTTTTTTCTTATAATAGTTCCTGTGAGGTGGAAAAAGCAAAAAAATTAAATAAAATAAATATTGTGATTAACAAAGGGTTAATTTGTTACATTTTGTAAATAGTTCCATTATGACATTTTATAAAACTTCTGACAAACAGTTCTCAGAGTACGACGTAATTTTTTTTCAGTAGTAATGGTTAAAATAAAAACTGAAAATATGTCCAAACTTCTAAAATGTCCAGTTGTTGTTGTTGGTTTTATTAACAAACACAGCAGCAGCCTGGGTGGTGTGAGGTGCATTTAAAGGGCCAGCGCTTTTAAACAACCCTTCTAGTGTCATTAGTGTTGAACATGGAGCTGAAGAAGCAGAACATTTACAGTTTATGTTTGAAAAGGCATCGAAGCAACTCATACTGTAAGAACGGCTGGTGGTTTAACAACTGAAAATGAATAAAAGTTCATAATGGAATAAAATCATGAGAGCATAATGTAACTAGAAAAGCGAACCTCCACCAAGGCAGACCCTCCCCCCTTCAAATGAAGACAGGTCCACCAAGGAGGTTATGTTTGTGCCAGAGTTTGTTAGTTAACAAGATAAGTCAAAAAATTATAGACGGATCTTGATGTCATTTACACGGTAGGTTGGTAATGGGGAGATATGGAAATGATTAGATTTTGGTGTTGATCTGGGGGGGGGGGGGGGGTTATGGACAGATTTTTTTGTTCTTTTTTTTAAATTTTCAGTTTGAAATTTATTCTCCATTTAAAAAAAAAAAAAAAAAAAGTCACATTTCAAAGTGATCCAGAATCCAAGATTTCTTCCGGATCACCGCCAACATTTTGTCATTGGTTTCTTGTGACACCCCCAACCTACCCTGTAAATTTCATCAAGATCCGTCTATAACTTTTTGAGTTATCTTGCTAACAAACAGACAGACAAACTCTGGTAAAAACATAACCTCCTTGGCGGAGGTAATAACGTCTTTGCACATAATGTAACTTAACCTTACTAAACTATAGGATTGCTTCAAACACATTACTTTTAAATGATTACCACTTCACCTTACAGCGATGGCAAAGGTTAAAGGTCACAATGCAACTTTTCTCACAGTATAAACCGTTGTTACATAATGAGTTTTTATTATATTATGAGTTGTTATACAGCTGAGCTCATAATGTAATAAGTTATTACATTATGGTAGCAGGTAGAGCAGGTTGTCTAATAACCAAAGGGTTGGCGGTTAGAATCCCACTCTGTCCTAATCAGTCTGTTGTGTCCTTGGGCAAGGCACTTCACCCTCCTTGTCTCCAGTGTCACTGTATGAATGTTTGGTGGTGGTCAGAGGGGCTGTAGGTGCAAAATGGCTGCTGTGCTTCTGTCAGTCTGCCCCAGGACAACTGTGGATACATATGTAGTTTACCACCACCAGAGGGAGAATGTAAGAGTGAATGAATAATGGTCACACACGCTTTTAGTGGCAAAAAAAAACGCTATACGAATCCAATTCATTATTATTATTAGACATGATTACATTATGTGCTCATGATTTTATGACATTATGAGTCGATTATGAACTTTTATTATATTTAAGTTATTACATTATGAGTTGCTACATGCATGATTCCATTTAAAAATATATATATATGTATATATTACTTCTTTAAGGTATTGATGAGAGGTAATGTAAACAACAGTAAGCTTCAGAATTTTGTCAGTGAGCAATAACATGATGATAAATGATAAATAATCCCTTCAAACAGAAACCTGTCTTCATGCTAAACCCAGATAATCACATCCTGATGCAATGCTGGATTTTACCCACATGCTTAAAAATTAGCCGGGGTACACGAACTCTTGGAAAGAAAAGCAAATAAGTCTAGTTTTCAGCCATTTCGAGGAATACTAGAAACCACAGAACAGCTCATAAGACACTCACCACAAGTCCGGATGGTTCTGCAACCAAATGCTACCAATGTTAATTTAACAAAGATGTATTATTAAGTAATGGATGAATGAATAAAAATGATTCACGTGGCACTTTTGATTGACACCTTGTACATTTACACTTTAGTTTTTCACATCAACAAGTCATGGATGAAGGAAATGATGAGTCCCAGGTTGAATAATAGTCCGTTCCGTCCAGTTTTCTCACAAAGCACATTTTGACAGACAGCCAGAAGTCTTGACTCATGCAACTCATCGGAGTCTCTGTCCGCCGTGAACAGATTGTATTAACCTGATAAGGAGGGAAAGCAGGGTGCTGTCATGAGTCCCGGCCAAAAGATGATAGGCAGCCACAATCAGTTTCTGTTTTTATTTTATTTTATTTTTAATTTTTTTTTATAATAATCCTCTGGTGCCCTTCGCTCTCCTCTTCTTCTTCAGACCTCGATGACCACAGTGTCCTTCCGATGTTTGGGCTCATTTGCAAGGTGTGGTTTCTCTGTGCGGGTGTGCCAAACCAGCACCTGGAGAACACAAAGGGAACAAGAAAGACACAGGAATCAGACAATCTGCTGACATTTAAAAATCTGGACACCAGATCAGGGGGGGGGGGGGGGCCTTCCCTGGTGTGGGGGTGGGTGGGGGGTCATGTCAGAGAATATCAGGGGAGGCTTGGCATGAAAATAAACAAAACAAAAAACAAAACAACCAATCTCAAGTTTCTATGAATTCGAGTCAATAATGTGATTTTGACTTGTCTGCTAAATATGACCTTTGACCTTTGCTCAAATGCATCATTGCATCGAATGCCCATTAGCTACTGTATATGTATATGCTCATGTTATTTCATGGTGATATTTCAAGTATTTATTGAGTTACAGCATGATATATCTCTGCGGACACACACACACACACACACACACACACACTTATTACAATAATTGTGAGATTAAAAACCTGTAAACATGTGGTTAGTTCACTACAGTACACTATTTATTTATTCATTTTAAACTTTTTTATTTAATTTTCTTCCATTTAAAACGGAACAATAACAAACAAAGTTCTCAGACAAAACATATAAATGGAAATTGAAAAAATAAATTAAATAAAATAGACTGTTATTATCATTGACATACATATTATAGAAAAAAAAATACTTTCAACGCTTACAATGGCAAAATATATTTACATGTAAACATATATATTTGCATTGTAAAGGTTCCTTGTTAGGGTGAATGGATTTTAGTCAATTTTCAGTTGTTTTAGAGAGCGATCATTATCCCACAGTATGAAAAGCTCTGCACTAGATAAAGCTGTAGTTGTTACACTGACAACACTCACAACCAAAGATGAGGCATGTTTTTATGTGATTATTTTCCACATCATGGTCTACACTATCACCTTAAGGCCAGAATGTTCTGCAGTGGATCCAGCTGCAGCTTTTCTTTACACTCTAACAGGTTAATTGGTTGTTCCAAATTGCTGGTAGATGTGAGAGTAAATGCTCATTTGTCTCCATTCCCTGGTCTTCAGCTCTTAGACTCCTCCGTCCTCAACTGTAACCTGAAAATCGATCTCAGTGCGGCGTCTTGAAGGAGATATCTAAATTCCTTAAAATGTACATAGTGGGTGGAGGAGGGGCTAGGACCTGAGGACTGGACTGCATGATGGTCTTATTTGTTAAAGTCTTTTCAGAGATCGGATTCATGATGTGTCGAAGAAGTGTGATTTATCTGTATTATATGAACTAGAGCAGAAGGACGATCTGAAGGTGGATTTACAGGGGTGGAAAAATAGTTTTTGGACACCCTGTGATATACTGCATTCAAATCATCTTAAAACACTGGGAACTGTCAAGTGTTGTTTCTTTCTCCAAACTCACATGATTCTTTCTACATGTGTTCTGTTCTGTGGAGGTCAGCAGTGGATGTTTCTGCAGAAAAACATTCAGAATATAACATGCTGAACCTGGCAATAATTTATTTTATTTTTTTTTTCTTAAAAATAATATTAATAATAATAATAATAAAATAATAATAATAATAATTTTAAAAAAAAAATCTAATTATTTGTATTTGTTTGTCTGATGCAGCCATATTGTGTAGTACAAAAGGTTTTTGGGTATCAGTTAGCGGGGTGAGACTGTGGAACAGATTCAACATAGAGTTAAAGCAATGGTCAAACATGAAGCAATTTAAAGGGATGTCCAGAGTCACAGGGATGAGGGAGGTGTTGATTATCACTGGGTGATATAAGGATGGAAAAATATAGAGCATGTGTTTATATGTACAGTATAAGTATATATAGGTGTGTGTAAGTATATGTGTGGGTTTGTAGGTATGAAGGTATGTATGTATATAAGTGTGTATAAATATATAATATATATTTATACACACTTATATATATATATATATATATATATATATATATATATATATATATATATATATATATATATATATATATATATATATATATGTGTACAGTATATATGGGTATATGTATGTATGTATATGTGTGTACTATATGCGTATATGTATGTACATATGTATGAATGAGTGTTTACATATGTATCGACTTGGAACATTATTATTGTAATGAATTTCTAAGGAGAAGGGGTGGGAGTTCATAAGCTATGGTTTTTCTCACTCCTTTTTGAATATGTATTATGTATCGTATTTTTTATTTCTTTATTTTCCTTGTTTTTTTTACATTCTTATTTGAAATAAATCCATTAAAAAAACAGTAATAATTCTTTCCTATTTCTTTTAATATACTTGAATGGAGTGACTTTCATACCCAATTAGAAAAGCACTCTGAGAGCACAGACTTCCACCAAGGTAGACCCCCCGCCCCCCCCCACCCCGATCACTCCCAAAGTGAAATCAGTTCTTCCTGTTCACATTTCCAGCATATCCAGAAAATGTCATCAAAATCTGTCCATAAGTTTTCAAGTTATCTTGAAAACAGACGAACAGACGAACAGACAAACAGACAAACGGCGGCAAAAATATAACCTCCTTGGCGAAGGTAATAATTTCCCCCTGATGGAAATATTTCTGATTGTTTAGTCATTATAAAACCAGATGTTATGGTTTTGTCTGCTTATAATTAAACTATGTTCAACAACACAGCTCACTTTGCACTGATGCCATGAGTCTGAAATCAAAGTAAAAATGGATATTGAGATGATTATTTGATTAAGAAATCTGCTTGTAAGAACTAACTATGGCTATTATTAAGAAAATATTGAAATTGGATAAATATTGACTCTCTTATAAGCTATTTTTGTTGGGACCATTATAAACAAATGTACCTTTTTGTTGTATCAGGCCTTAAAATGAGCAAGAAATGGAAGAAAAGAAGTGTGGTCTAACATGTTCTTTTCTGCAACTGTACATCCATAATTCTGTATTTAAATATAAACTTGACAATGCAACACATCTGGAAGTGTTATTCAGGTGGAAAACACTCAGATAAGTGTCTTATCTTTCATGGACCAGCCTGCACAGTCAATCCTAATGAACTGGATCACAAGTTCAAAAACAATTGTCCATATCTTTAAATTAAATAGGTTCTTTTATATGAATAATAAGAACATGTGTCTCTCAGAGATGATAAAAGATTAGGTGTTCTTGAGCAAAATACGACCCCTTTAAAACGATCGGAAATGCCAGATTTTCACAGAAAAACATTAAATTTTGACAATAAAAGGAGATTTTTGGTTGAAAATTTGATAGAGTAAAAAGGGGTTGAATTTTATAATTGTTAACTTCCACCCACTCCTTTTGAACATGCTTGTGTTGTTTTATTTTACTTTTTTATCTTTTAAATCTTCAAAAAAAAACTTAAAAAAAATATTAAGGGCAGTATTTAGTATCTAATCCATAAATTTTTTTTAAGATGTTTAAAAATATATATGTTTTAAGAGAAATGATAAATCTAAAAAGAATATTAAATTAAAAAGTTGTTTAATTTGTTCAGTTGAGTTCAAAACCTAGTTCAGTTGTGACAAACACAGATTCCAATGCAAAATTAATGACATAAAGCCCAAATATTACATATTAACACTTTAATGAAATTAACATTTCTTATTGCATTTCAAAAAGGAAAAGATGAAAAATGTATGAAATGTAAAAAAAAATATGGCTATATTTTCACCACTTTAAGACAACAACATCAACAACACAACCACGTACTTGAGGAAAAACTGTCTGTTTTTAGAGTTTTATTAGAAGCCTTTGGAGTCACACAGAGAACAGTGTGACAATGAAAAGTGTTTCATCATTTTTTTTTATTGTTATTTATTTTATAGTCTGAGGTTTCAGGGTTGAAGCATCTTCCAGTAAAGGTTGAATTGTCTGGTTTCTGAGGATAAAACAGTCGCTGTGGAAAAGTTAATACATGTGACAGTTTATTAATGTAGAAAATGGGGGAAAAAACATAAGAAAAACACACACAAATGTGAAAATGTATTGAAAAACTGTTGAAAACACACTAAAATGTTAAGATGTCTTAAAAGACGCATTAAGTAACACGTACACATGTCAAAATTTGTTTTTAAAAAACACAGAAATGCACAAACATATTTGAATATGAAGGGACACATGTTAAAAGAATACACAGATATAAAAAAAAAGTATTTAAAAAAATCCTGAAAACACAAAAAAATGTTAAGATGTTAAAAATGATTTTAAAAAATCACACACAGATGTAAAAATGTATTTAAAAACTGTTGAAAACACACACAAAAATTTTTAAGATGTCTTGAAAGAGTAGCTGCTGCACAAACTGGAAAAAATGGCGGATCAAACTGGTTCATGTGTTCTCTGTGGAAATAAAGCCTTGTTTTTTTTTCCCTGCACATTTTCAAAACAAGCAACGGCATGAAATCTAGCTGGATGATACTCTGGTAAAGGTAAATACATACTGTATAGAGAGCTAGAGGGGAGGGGGGATTGTTCCTTTACACATTCTGAGCCAATCAGAGACGCCTCAACATGGACATGTATGAGGAAGTACCGGTAAACTCTGTTGTTTGACCTCAAGTCATTTTTCTACTGTGAAAAAACAGCTGGAAACAAAGCAATCTGGACGTTTTTTTTTTTTTTTAAATAGAACCAACACACAATGTATTTAATAACAATGGAGAACACAGTAATATTAATGAAATAACCATGGAATGACAGCTCTAACAAATGATAAATCTAAAATAAATAAATAGAAGTTTTTGAGTCACACAAATGGATTCAATTCATAATTCACAAAATTAATGCCATCAAGCAGAAATATTATATATTAACCCTTTAATGATGTCATCAAATTAACATTTCTTATTGCATTAAATAAGATGAAAAATGCATGAAATGTAAAAAAAACATTTTCACCACTTTAATGTAACATCAACAACACAAGGAAAAACTGTCTTTTCAGAGTTTTATTATAATCCTTTGCAGTCACACAGAGAACAGTGTAACAATGAAAAGTGCTTCATCAATTTTTTGATTTTTTTACTATTATTATTTTCTTTATAGTCTGAGGTTTCAGGGTTGAAGCATCTTCCAGTAAAGGTTGAATTGGTTTCTGAGGATAAAACAGTTGCTGTAGAAAAGTTTATTATTGTAGAAAATGGGAAAAAATAAACATAATAATCAATTCAGGTCCCCAGGAGGGTTAAATATAAATAAAGATTCCCACACACCATTAGTAAAATAGAAATGATGTGGCCCGTTTTACAACGTGTAAAGTGAAACATTTATTTTTAAGGTTGGAAGATGTGTTTACTTTCATATATATATATATATATATATATATATATATATATATATATATATATATATATAACTTTTTCTTTTTAAATTATTTGTTCTTTTCATTATTTATTCATTTAAAATTTAAATTACGATTATTATTATTTATCTTATTTTTTATTCTTATTTTGAATGCATTCATTTGTGTTGTATTCATTCACTTCCAGTAGAGGTTAAATTGTCTGGTTTCTGAGGATGAAACAGTCACTATAGAAAAGTGAAGACATGTCTAGTCAGTCTATTATTGTATAAAATAGGGAAAAAAACACAAAAGTCAATAACATTTTCTAGGTCTAAATCTTGTGATGCTTGTGAACTGGACTGGACTGGATTTATTTATTTTTTTTAATTAATTAATACATTTTTAGTTATTTTTGTTTTTGTTATGTTTTTTTATTGTTTTTTTTTTTTTTAAGGATGTATTTACACTCACTTTCCAATGGCTACTTGATTACAAACTTAATCCTAATGAGACATGGAAACCAGTATGTGTGTGTGCTTTTATTTTTTAATTATTATTATCTCTTTATAGTCTGAAGTTTCAGGGTTGAAGCATCTTCTAGTAAAAGTTGAATTGTCACTGTACAAAAGCCAAGATGTGACAGTTTATTATTGTATAAAATGGGGAAAAAAAAACAACACAATAATCAACAGCATTTTCTAGGATTACATCCTGTGTTGTTTGTGAACTAGACAGATGCTACAAGAAGCTAACAGACTTTATATAAGAGCTCAAGAGGCTGCTGAGTAAATGCCTTTTCCTGAACAATGAGTCGCCATGTATCTGTTCAGACCTTCTACTGAACAAGAGTTGCAAAAACCTCAAATTTGCATCTTCATCATTCTGAATAATTTCGATGTAAATTCATCACAGACATGTAATTAGCATTTTTCTGTCGTTTATCCATGTTAAGGCCTTACAGATATTCATAAGAAAATGTGAAAAACGTTACAAAAATCACAGAGTAGACTTGAATGGCAGACATGTGAAGCTGTTGTTGCTGTTGTTGTTGTTGTTGTTTGTATTGTCTAGCAAGTGAATCCAATAAAAAACAACCTGTGGACAGATCTGAGCAGGAGACAGGGAAAATAAAACCTAAAACATCCTGGCTCCTTCAGTCTATTCTGATGAAAAATCTGTCCTTGAAACATGTTCTATGGTCAGACTTTAGAGACAAACTCCACAGGAAACAGTCTGGAAACATCAGATCCAAAGAGTCGCCGCTGCTGTTTGTCTTATTTGTCTGTGGCTGATTTCACAGCAGCTGGATACACACCTTTCTCACAACTTCCATATTTCGTACTGGAAAAACGCAATCGTAGTTTAACCCGACTTACACAACGGCAATTTTTTATCGACAGTCGGGCAGGCAGGACTCCTGTAGTACGAGTCGACTTAAATTTGGAGGAGTCGACAAGTAGCATGTTATTCTCTCTCTCTCTCTCTCTCTCTCTCTCTCTCTCGGTGCGTAAACATAGACCAGACCTAAACCACACATGGCTGCTGCAGGTAAGACAGTTGTGGTGAGTCTAACAAAACAAAAGACAGTGACAGACACGTTGCATGTGTGGAAATACTCCACGGCAAAAATGGCACGGCCATCTGAAGGAGTATCAGGGGTCCTTCACACTTGCATGTTTGATCAGGTCTCGTCAGCTACTGCCGAGTCCCATTTCAGTGAATGATGGGAACCGCCAGAATGTGCTGAGAATCTCTCCAGAATCTCTACCCTAAACTCATTCTCTTTTGCACTAGTGTCCCCTTCTGGCCTATTCTATTCTATTCCATTCTATTCTATTCTATTCTATTCTATTCTATTGCATTCTATTTTATACTATCAAGACATACACGATTATGGTGCTCAGTACCGTTTGTTTAATTATTTATTTATTTAATCTCTTTTTCTTTTGTGCTGGTTTGGTTTTCTTCTCTTTTTTCAATTTATTTATTATTTATTTTTATTGATGGACAGTTAGTAATTGGGAATAACACACCAACTTACAATCTTTAATTGCAATATCACCACCTATCCGTCTGTCCTGTCCGTCCTGTCCAGTCTTTGTTTCCCCCACACATCACTGAGGTGTAGCACTGCTCTCCCTGGCTTATAATAGAGAGTTCTAATAAAGGATGTCTGCTCAGCTTTCAGGGAGGACCGATGATGGTCACACATATGCACTAAATATTAAAATATTTGGCTGCAAGACAAAAAAAAATGCATTGATCTGAAACAATGTTGACGTCCTCTCTGTGGCATTAAACAATGAGAACAAATGCAGACAAATTAAAAAAAAAAAAGAAAGAAAGAAGGGGTATCAGCTAACCTGAGTGATAAACAGCGTAGACAACGCACATTAAGACAACACGCTCAGTTTTTCCTCAAACATGATGTGGACAGTGTGGTGTGTGTCTTGGCGGCCGCTGCCTGAAACTTTTTGCACTTATATGACAACTGAGGACGTGTGATAGACGTATGGACAGTCCGGTTTTAGAGCCGTGGGTCCAGACCAAGTGTAGAAATATGTTCACCTACTGATGATGTACAGTTAAATTTAACAGAAAACTCTTTGCTAACGTTAGCCTTTGCTTTGTTTGGCTTAACATGTTGTTTGTGTCCTGTCAGTGGACATTATGTTGCAGTGAACTTTAATATTAGTTGGTCATTGCTGGACAGACGGGTATCTGTGTTCTTTTTTTTGGGGGGGGGGGGGGGGGGGTTAGCCGTGTATCTGTGTTGTTTGATGATGTCATCATGACACGTCGACTCAACTTTATTGACGGATAAGTCGACTTGAAAAAAACTGGAGTACCTGGAGAAAACCCACATAGAGGCCTTAGATGACAAAGGGTTAACTTTAACCCATTTAACCCATCCTTGGTGCCATTGGGGCAGTTCTGTAAGGAGCAGTGGGCAGCCATGGGCGGCACCCGGGGACCCATCTCATGTCGTAGAACCAGGCTAATGGTCAGAATCACCTGGCTGGAGGATTTGACCCTAACAAACATGTTTTTGGGTGATGGGGGAAACTGGAGCACTGAGAGGAAACCCATCCAGACACAGGGAGAGAAACATGCAAACTCCACACGGTCCAGGAATCGAACCCGGGTCTTCTTGCTGTGAGGCACGTGTGCTATGGTGGTGCAGTGGTGCAGTGGTTAGCACTCACTCAGACCTTTCTGTGTGGAGTTTACATGTTCTCCTCGTGTCTGTGTGGGTTTTCTCCAGTTTCCTCCCACCATCCAAACACATGCACTGATACATTAATTAGTTAATCTATGAATCTGTGAATGTGACAGTGATTTCTTGTCTATATCAGAGTCCTGCACAGTTCTGATTTTGACATACCGCAACCGCCCATACCCGTCATGTTCAAACTCGTATCCGACCCGTTTTCCAACGAAAAAAAAAAAAATACGCACCCGAACCGACCCGCTATAAATGAACCCGATATCCGACCCGAACCCGGAAGAAAATGTCAGATAGCCAAACTTAAATACAAACATTTATTGCCACGAATATACTGAACAGTGACATAGCCAAATAAAAATGTTGTTAAACAGTAGCAGACAAATAATAAACTCAAAAAATATTTGTATCCGTGAGCTCACGCACACACACACACACACACACACACACACACACACACACACACACACACGCACGCACACACACACACACACACACACACACACACACACACACACACACACACACACATGCTTGAAAAACGCATCAAGAAGGAAGCCGACAGGAGGCAGCTATACAAGTCCAAACTAAAGAACAGTTTTTAGCCTATGAACCGCAAATTAGACCCGTGATCACCCACGTCCGACCCGAACCGAACCCGTATCCGACACAGCACAACATTTTTCACCCGTTTCGTGAAAATCTGCGGTTCATCCACGAGTCACCCACGGGTACCCGAACCCGTGCAGGACTCTGGTCTATATATGTTCAGCCCTGAGATGAACTGGAGACTCATACAGGGTGTACCCCGCCTTCACCCATTGTAGCTGGATTAGACCCCCAGTGACCCTAGTGAGGATAAAGTGGGTTCAGATGATGAGACGAGCAGCATGTTTGGTATATACACGAAAATACTGTTGGTGTGTAGACTTATTTAGCTAAAGGCGGCTGCCACACACAGCTGTGGATAATCTACTTAACCTAACAGGGTGGACATTCTATTATAAAATGTAAAGAAATATTTATACTTACGCTCTAGCAATAAAGTAATACAGAAATCATGTTGCTTATATAAGTGTAAGAAGATGAAAAAAACAACTGAATTTGTATTCATGTATTTTTTTTTTTACATAAGTTAGGATCATGAAAAGTCACCAATGGATCCAAGCAAAGACTGAT
>CM035797.1:15413270-15573270 GCA_020466265.1 Siphamia tubifer | reverse complement strand
GTAAATTATTAGATAAAAACTGTAAATTATGAGATAAAATGTCAAAATCATGAGATAAAACATCGCCAGGGGTCAGCTACGATGTCGCCAACTCACCCAACCCATCTTGAAACACAGGAGTCAAACAGTACACGCGAGTCAGAGGGTCTCCCAGAAACCCTACAGTGGCTGGCGTGGGCCCAGGCACATGCAGACAGCAAAATCAGTGGACCCTAAAGACCTCTGCATGCTCTTGTGGCAAAATGACGCAGTTAAATTGTCACAGATATTTGTCATTTATGCTAGCGTGGGGAGTACATGGCGTTCGCTACTCACCACCACACCAGTGAGGGGCGCTCTCACGAACTCCGTTCCTTTTCAACATCAGACCCTTTTATTGTCGAAAAACCACTCGGCTGAATCCATATTCATATGAGTCGTGACAGTCGTGTTCACAAAACAAGACAGTAAAGTAGGAAGTGGAAGTGCATGTAGTGTGGGTGTAGAATGGACCAATCAGACACTGTCTGCGGTGAGTTACATTTTCTGCAGGGGCGCACAACAGGGGGGGGCGGTCAGCAAACCTGACCCAGATTATAACAATACTTTTAGCTATTTTTGACATAAGAAAATACACGTCATCCTTCCAGTTCAGTCAATTATCATCAATTCTAACACCTAAAAATTGTATTACAGACACTTATTCAATTTCAGTTTTCTTGGTTTTGAAATAAAATTGACCTGAATTAAACTGAATGTGCTGTAGTGGCCAACATTATTATTAATGCATACATAACAGATGTAAAATATTCACAGTTTTTGCCTCTAAAATAGGATTTAATTTCCTAATATTCATGAAACTTGTGGATGGTTGTTGGCTGTGTTTGTTTGTGTCTACATTTCACACCAACACACTGTGGAGAAAACATTACAACTAATGTAAACTTGATATTACACTGGAGGCACGACTAAATTACATTGTCTCCAGATTCAAGCGAGGTTTGATATATGGATGTTTATTTTTTAGCCAATATTTAATGGACCACTGCAACAGAAATCAGATACAGTGAATCCTACTTTTTTTTTTTTTACCCACTTTGAACTTTAATATTTTCTTAATGAGGAGGATGGGTCTGATATGTTCAACACAATCACACAGCTGTGTCCTAAAACTCATCACCATCAATCACACCTGACAATGATCACACAAGTCATTTGGTTTCTTCACTGCAGGAACAGGATTGGATGACACTAGTTGCTTTTACACTGGATATATGCACAAAACATATCTGATATTTATTAAATGTAAAAAAAAACAAAAGTGTACAATGTCAGTATTGATTATTTATTATCACAAGATGAAACGAGACAGATGTAAATATGTCGTTTCACAGATACAGTATGTCAATTATTACAATGGCCCACAAGTAAAGTGCTTCCAGAATAAAACTAATGAAATGTTCCCATGTGTGTTAGTAATAAAGAAAAGTCAAGTCTTAAATGCTGGTTGGATCAAGTTTCCAAAATAAGTCTGGGGTCAAAATGTGAAATTTTATTTATTTTGGTAATTTTTGTTTAAGTATTTTCTCATTCTACACATTTGTTGTTTATTTTGGTCCATTTTTTTGGATTATTTGGATAATTTTTGTTCATTTTCTTAATTATTTTGTTCATTTCTGGTCATCTTTAACAGTGTCCAGTAACACTGGTCTACAAATATGGAATAAAACTAATGTGTTATTGATAAAGAAAACTCAAGTCTTAAATGCTGGTTGGCTCAATCTGGGGACAAAATGTGAAATGCATAGAATGAACAATAGAATAGGTTTTAATCCAAAGGAATATTGGTGTCAGATCTACCAGATCTACTTCAAATAGATAAGCGAAATTTTACTTTTCATTTTACTGAAATTTTTGTTATTTTTGATCATTTTACTGAATGTTTTGGTCATTTTTCTTCATTTTATTGATTATTTCAGCTCATTTTTGTTGAAGTATTTTCTTATTCCATACATTTACGGTGTGTTTTGGTTCCTTTTGTGGGTTACTTTGGTTACTTTTGTACATTTTCTTTAATATTTTGGTCATTTCTGGTCATCTTTAACACCGTCCAATAACACTGATCCACAATTAAAATGCTTCCGGAATTAAATTAATGAAATGTTCCCATGTGTGTTAGTGATAAAGAAAAGTCAAGTCTTAAATGCTGGTTGAATCAAGTTTCCAAGATAAGTCTGGGGTCAAAATGTGAAATTCTTACAATGAACAAGAGAATAGGTTTTAGTCCAAAACACTGTCTGCACATTATGATCCATTCACTTTACAGGTTTTTCTAGTGGAATATTTACTAATCTATTGTATACATGTAAATAAACCAGCATATATGTGGAATAACACAACATGTGAAATGAATAAAATGCCCCTCTAAAAATAAGTTTAAAAATGAATATAACATTGTTTCTTGAATTAATAAAAACATAACATTAAATAAAATTAAATAAAATTAAATCTGCCAGTGGAACAAATGAAAATGATCTTGGTAAGATTTCTTGATATGAGATTTTCCAGATGTATTGTCTAAAAACAAGTTCTTATAACTCACTGAAAAGTTCGTCTTTAAGTGATTATGTCTTATTTTAAATGTGCTGAGATATTTGGACTAGAAAGTAAAAGAATATACTTGGGAAAAAAAGTAAGATTTGATTTAATCATTAGCACAAAAACCATCTCAAAAAATTCTATTTTTTCACTTCGATTTCTTTTTTATGTTACAACTTTTTACAGTTAATTCAACAGTCATATCTTACAGCGTGTGTATAAAACTATCTCCAGTTGGACGTGGGCAGTAAATGTGTTTAAAAGGCCATTAAAATGGTCATTAAAAAGCAGTGATACCTACAGTATCACCTTCAGCTGAACTAAAGCCAACAGGCATTTGTCACTAGATCTATGATAGATTAACAATCACATCCAGTCGTGGTCACAGATTCATTTGGTCACATTAATAAAACAAAAATTAGTTTTGGAGCAACCTGAGAGCCAATGCAAATCCAATAGGAGGGGGTTTAGTCTTTCAGTATGCAGGTTGCAGGACCCCCACCCCATGCCCCCATTGTTTCCTGTGCCATTCTGTCCATCTTCTTATTTAATCTCCACTTTCCATCAACCCATCGCTGCGCTCTTTTCTCTATACAGACTCTTGCTCTTACTCTTCCCCTCTCTCTATCGCATTTTCCTCCCCTGCTATCATCTGTCTCCATCTGTTCCTGCCTTCCCCCTGCTTTCTTGTCCTGTCACTGCTGTCTGTCGCCATTACTCTCCCGCTCTAACTACATTACAGCCTCTGTCAGTCGTCTCCAGATACTGACCGGGCCATCAGACGGCATCTATGGCCTCCATTGTCAAGGGCGGGACTGGGGGGGGGTTGATCTGATCCCAGATACCTTACAGGCTGCAGTTACAGCGTGTGTTACAGCTACTGTACTGGAAATCACATTAGACGTAAGCGCTTTTCTGTTTTTGACGTGGACTGAACTTGAGCTGAGTTGTTGGAAAAGTACAAATACTTGTCACATGATCGGCGACGTGTAAGAATTATTGGTAACACTTTATAATACCTACATACAGTTGACTATATATTAACCATTTATTACTCATTTATAAATGGGTTATTCATTATGTATTACCCATTTGTTACCTATTTGTTAATGTTTTGTAAAGGTTCATACTAGTGTCTTCCAAAGATAAATGTAAAATAGGATTATTTTTAACCAACAGGTGCAGTGTTTGTATATCTGCTTTACAGGTAAACAAACAAACAGTTGTAAACACTGCACCTGTTGGTTAAAATAATCACATTTTACATTTACACTAGTATGAACCTTTACAAGACATTAACAAGTAGGTAACAAATGGTTAATATATAGTCAATTGTATGTAGGTATTATAAAGTGTTACAGAATTATTTATTCTGAATAAAATTATTTGGATTTAAAGCTATGGATAGAACTGGTTGAAGATGGAGAAACTCACATTTATATTAAAAATTAAAGCAGGACAAATTTCAGAAACGCTAGAAAACATGGATGAATAAGGAACAAATAGTGACACTTAAGGTATTATTCCACTGAACTTCATATTGTTTGTATGTTCTGTTTTGTTTTGTTTTTTGTTTTCTCTTTCTCTCTCTCTCTCTTAGTCACTTTAAAGCACATACTCTTGGAAACAAAGAGAGTTGACGGACAATTACAGTAACGACACAAGGACAATTGAGAAATAAAAGAATAAGAGAAAAAAAAAAAGAAAAGAGTGGTATGAATGGATGGAATGAATTTTTTTTCTTTTGTTTTATATATGTAAAAAAAGGGGGAAAATGTGCAACCCCTACTCGGATCTGTTGTTTCTCTTCTACAAAACCCAATAAAATTTTGATTTAAAAAAAGGAATTAAAGCTATTTCATTCATGTTTACATGGAAATGTTAATGCTGAATAAAGGTTTACACCAGAAAGGAGCTGAAATAGAACTGGAAAGAACTCTTTTTTTTGGCTGTTAACTCATCTGTTCCTTTTTAGGTTTGTATAGTTTTTAGCCCAGCCACGCTATCCCCATTCATTTCATTACATGTATGGGTCTTGGAACGCATCATAGTCAGGGGAGGCGGGGTCAAAGGTTGTCTTTCAAATCCCTCTGTATGCAATAGGACAGTACTACAACCAATCAGCACAATCTTTAGGATTATGTATTTAGAGTGCTAGGAGTCTGGAGAAAGATATAAATGACTAAACAAAATGGTGGATTATGGAGCTGTTGTCGAAAGAATGTAAAAATTGCTGATGTTTTGTCACATTCTTCACTCATCTTTGATAAAATGAAATCAGCAGCCATCTATCATCGTTGTTCTTCTTCTTCTATGGTAGTTTCTGGCTGTTTCTCTCCAAATCATTGCAGCATCACTTTGTAACGCCCGCCCTCTGACTATACTTCACTGTGATCTAGCCAAAAGTTACATTGAGCATAACTAGACCGTACCATACAATTAAAATAATAACGTAATATATAAATGATGTCAACTCCAAGTTTTAGAGCAAAAAAAAGTGAAATTATGTGATGAAAATGTTCACATCTATCCTTTAAAACAATGTGAATTACTGAACATGAATAAACTGACACTATATCAGAAAACTAAAAGCAATTGTAACAAGATTATGTCTCAGTTTATCATTGACATACATCAATTACAATATACAGATGATTTATTAGTGGATCTCCAAATACACAAAAACATTTAATAATAGGCAGAATATTGTTAAACTTACACATCTTCAGATATTTCAAAATGTTCATATTTGTTCAGGTTATTCATGTTTTTTTTTGTGAAATGATAGTTTGTTCCATTGTAAATACAGGAAAATTACAAGAAAATGTTTAAATTAACAAAGAGCAATATATAGTATTTATAGGTTATTATGATAGTATTGTACTAATTTGACCCATTTTGATCGGTACTGTATGTGTAGAGGCCATAGAAAAGTGAGAGTATAAAAAGACACCCCATTAGAATTTTATTTTTTATTATTCAGATCATTTCATTTTATTAGTAAGATAATTTATTTATTTTCAATTACTTTTGTAATAAAACTCGTTTGGTTCATTAGAACTTGAAGTTACATGTAATACCTATACTGTCCACTACATGGAGGATGGCGCTCCGACAGAGTGTAGCAGAAGCACAACCGCAGAAGAAGTCTTCCTCTTTCTGTGTGAAGTAAACACAGCTAAGATCTCTGTCTACTCTTTTTGTCACGTGTTGGTTATGGTCATAAAACAGACATTTCATTGTAGTTATAGTTAAGATGCTTATTTGTCGGGAGAAGCATAGTGAACTATCGTGTGATTCGTTATTTTGATAGAAAATGTTTATCTTTCATGCTAACCTGCGTAGCTTTGGTCAAGTATAGGAGAAGGGGTGAGGCTAGATCAAGGCTGTGTCCGAAACCACTCACTCGTTCCCTACTCTCTACATAGGGAACTACATGTAGTGCACTACATAGGGAACTACATGTAGTGCACTACATGTAGTGCACTACATAGGGAACTACATGTAGTGCACTACATGTAGTGCACTACATAGGGCGCTCAATTGTAAACGTTTCGGACACTACTACGGCGCGGTTTAAATGCGTCATCACCGTCGAAGACTTAAAACGTAAGAGTATCGTCTCAAAAAATTTAAATACTTTTAAAATGTTTTTGTATTACCATATGTGCAATAAAATAAAATATGAATAAACTTGGTTCAAGACTGTTTTACTGTTATTAACTGTTAAACAACTCTTGTCTCGCCTGTCATCAAACAGGCAGAGTTAATGTTTTTTTTTTTATTTTATCTCGGTCAAAATACAAAAAAAAAAAAAAAAACAAGCACAAGGCATGTAGACACATTTTCACACATAATGAATATACTGCTTGACTGAAAAGGTTTAGGGCTGAAGCTTATTTAGCCCACCATTACCAATACTTTACTGCAATATGTTCTGCAGGAAAAAAACAAACAAAACAACAACAACAACAATGATCAAATACCCACAATGCAAGAGTCAAACACAAAAACAACTGTCCAAATAAAAGTCCTTTTTTTTTCTTTTCTTTTGTTTACCGTTACTGAACAGCTGATGTCAATCTGTCCTTTAATCATACAACTCTAAAAGTAAAGTTTCTGAAGAAAATATTCAAATTTGAGGTGGATCAATGCTCCTTCTGTAATACTGTTGATAAAACACCAGATAATTTATTTATTTTTTTGGATGAACTGTATCTCAGTGTTTTTGGTCTAATATACATAATTGGATTTCACAAAAAATGTACAGTGTACCATCCTTTGAATTACAGCATATCATTTTTTTGCTGTAAGCTCTCTTTCCCTGGTTTTATTAATGACTTCAACTTTTTTTTTCATGGTTCAAACAATAAGACATTGGACGACATTTATTATTTTAACCAAAGAACTTAATTTTGTATCTCTGATCTGTGTTTAATTGAGGTGTCTAATGTAAACCTTATTTATACATTGTTTAATATTGTATTTTACTGTAGTTTAGGGTTTGTTTTTTTTTACAAAATCCCCAAGTTTATGTTTATATATTTTATTTTGCATTTAATTTTAAGTTGTATTCATTATCCTCATTGAGAGTCTGTATATTGTGATTTCAATAAAGTTTTCGTTTTATTTATTTTTTTTAAATCTCCGTCATTTTTCGATTTGTGCAATGCATGATGGGATATAGTGCTTGGGTTAGTGACCATCGATGCACACTACATTTCGCGGTGGATTGTGGGAAACATTGAGTGCACTATGTAGGGCTCATAAGTAGTTCACTACATATTCAGACACCCCTACAAAATGGTGTGGTCCCTATATAGGGCCCTATGTAGAGAGTAGGGAGTGGTTTCGGACACAGCCCAAGAGTGTTAATAGGAGGTGTCATGGCACATTTTATACCCATATTTTCAAGATCATATTTCAGAATAAGGGCTAGTCATTGTAATTATCAAAACACTACATTCATTATGAATAATAAAAATTCTTAAAAAAAGTTTGCTTAAGGAGCGCTACCTGGACTCAAATTAAGTAATAAAAATTAGAGGTGCTCTATTGGATAGGAGAGAACAGCATAAAACAAAGAAAAATTTCAAGGCACTCTCTTAAAAGTGAAAGATAAAAAGCCTTTATTAAACTGGCTTGGTTAACAAAACCTATAAAATCATATAAAAACATAAAATAAAAACAACGCGTTTTGGCACAAAAGGCCTTCATCAGGGAGTAAGGATACTTTCTCTTACTTACTCCCTGATGAAGGCCTTTTGTGCCGAAACGCGTTGGGGTTTTTTTATATGTTTTTATATGATTTTATAGGTTTTGTTAACCAAGCCAGTTTAATAAAAGCTTTTTATCTTTCACTTTTAAGAGAGTGCCTTGGAATAAAAATTCTTAGTTGAAATTGGAAAAGAATATACATACACACACACACGTAAAAATACATATGAATTTTTATTACAATAAACTTCTTTTTACTGGTATAAGAATACAATATTTTACAGAGTTACAATTTGCCCTAAGGTTATTCTCTTTTATTAGGAGATTGGAGTTTGGTCATTTACCATTTGACTGACATACCTCTGGATTTTCTCCTTCATTTCCTGTCGAAACTTTCTATGATCAAGGGTTACTGTCAGTGGATGATTTCTCACAATCTGTTGGGCATACCAGGAAACAAAAACACCACAGGTAGAGCCATCATTTTGTAAGGTATGCTGTGGTAATGAAATATTAGGCGAATTAGCTGGTGCATTTTCTTCAAAGGGGAATCATCCCCTTCATGGATAATAATAGCAGAGAGATGATGAGAGGGAGACCCTTCAGCTTCTTTGTCAACTCGATCGAAGTACTTTGACCATCCTGCCATTTTGACTTCTTAGTTGTCGATCATGTGACTATCACATGGTCATGTACTACCATGTGCTTACCATGCCACCTTGACACCTCCTGGAAACACTCTTGATCTAAGCTCACCCGTAGGAGAAGCAGTATGGTTACATGTGATCGCCATTTTGTTAGAACCATTTGAGTATATATGAACACACTTTTAAGAAACATTTTTCTATGCAATATGTGATTACTGGGGTAATGTTATGAATATATAAAAATAAATAAATCAATAAAATAAGTGAATGAATAAAAAAATTCAATAAATAACATAAAAAAAACTAAGAAAAAATTGCAGACAAATTAGAAAAGGGAAAAAGAAAAAAGAAAGGGAAAGGAAGAAGGAAGGGAAGAAAAGAAAAAGAAAACAAACAAACAAACAAAAATATTTGTTTTCCTATCTGCTCATTTGGTTTTTTTTTGTTTTTTGTATATATGTATATGTTTAGTACTTCAGTTATTTATTATTGTTATTGTTATCATTTTTATTATCGTCATCATTTTTGTACTATGCACTATATTGCTATAAGATGAATTCAGGTTATTGGGGAAGTGAAGAAGGGGTAGGATTAAATAAACTTATGCTTCATCCTACTCCTTTTCGGACATGTCATTGTTATTATTATTATTGTTGTATTGATTATTGTTGTACTTTTCACATGTTCGAAATAAATCATTCAAATAAAATCAAATGTTGTAGCATAAATACAATTATTAAGAGATTATTATCTTGTACCAGTAAGACTATTGTAATATTATACAGAGTACATAGCAGCTTTTTAGAAGATTGAGCAGCTATTTCATTGTTACTCCTGAGATATTTCATGGTAGACATGTTTAAGAGTTAAAAATATAAATAAGAAGTTATAAATACACATTAAATATTGAGATTAAAAAGCATAAATATTATAAATACATTAAAAACAAGGTAACAAGTACACATTTATTTTATTTTGTAACAATCCTTTTATTTTTGTAACTTTTTGATACATTTGTAAATGATATTTACATGAACAGGAGACTATTATTTTAGTTATTTGAGAGAACATGAACATTACTTTTATCGTTTTTGATAATTATTGTTGATGATTGAGATGGTAAAAGTCTTCCTCTTTCTGTGTGAATTAAACGCAGCTAAGACGTACTCTTTTTGTCACAGGCACGTACCTACTTCACACAGGCATACACTTAGAGGAGTAACATATGTGGAACCTGAAATAAAATGATCAATATATTGACTATCATTGGATGCTTTCAGGGGCTGTATTTGTCAGTGCTTATTTCATCTTTAACAGGCAGTAGATGCTCATATTTAGCGTCACATTCAGTGAAACAACATGATTAGAGGCTGATTAGAACATCTGAAGGAAACTCCTCTAACCTTCTCCTCAGAGGCTGATGTGGTCTGTTTCTGTTTGTTAAAGATTTCTAAAACACACTCACACCTCCCAAGGACAAGTCGAGGAAATCCCTTTTCACTTCTCCGGTGTAGCTGAGGTGACATTTCATTAACTGAACAAGTCCACGAAGAATTGTTTTAACCAGAGGACTGGGCTGTGGGAAAGTGTTGAGTAATCAGGGAGCGTTAATCCCCTTCATACTGATGGGATGTTCAAGTAATTATGTCACATTTTCACTTTGTCCTCTTTCTCATCACCGCCAGTCTCCATAGATGTTTTGGACTCCAGATGATAAATTAGACTGGTATGAGACAATGGAGGATCAGGACTTTACTAAGCCTTTATCTAACAATGAAAACACATGGAATTAAGTTAAAAAAACAACAACAAACAAACAAGTGTTTCCAGTCACAACAAGCTCCGCCCCCTGCATTTGATTTGGCATTGATCCAGCTGATGTCATCATGTTTATATGTGTTGATGTATATGGCATATTTGAAGTAAATTGAAACAAAATTGATGTTTTTTTAGATATATGGAATTTGGTATGAACCCAATTTGGTATGAATTCAAACAATAGTTTTACTGCTACAGACATTTGAAATTCTACCGATTATAAGAAGTTAGTGGAGAAAAAAAAAGATTGAAAAAAAAAAAATTCAGAAAAAAAATTAACTAGGAGCTACGTTTCTCAAAATGCAATTCCATCTATTCAGAGTCACTGATAATCTATAAACCCAAATTAGTATGAATTCAACTCATAATTTTGCTGCAACAGATGTGAAATTGTGCCCATTATAATTAAATGGGATTTAAAAAAAAATTAAATTCATAAGAAAATAACTTTAATTGACTTTTCTCAAAATTTAATTAAATATATTAAGTGTCACTGGTAATCAATAAACTAAATGTGGCATGAACTCAACTAGTCAATTTGATAGGAATTTTGTGTCTCTTTCAGTGTTTGTTCACTTGTTTAAAATAATAATAATAATAATAATAATAATAATAATAATAATAATAATAATAATAATAATAATAATAATAATAATAATAATAATAGGATGATTTGTATGATACACGGATTAGGAAAATAATTATTTTAATTCCCTTTTCCCAAAATAGTATCACATACATTAAGTGTCACTGTTTATCATAAACCAAATGTGGTATGAACTCAACCATTGGTTTCGTTGATAGAGTGGAAAGAAAGAAAGAAAGGAAGGAAGGAAGGAAAGAAGGAAAGAAGGAAGAAGAAAGGAAGGAAAGAAGGAAGAAGAAAGGAAGGAAAGAAGGAAGCAAGAAGGAAGAAAGGAAGGAAGGAAACGAAGAAAGAAAATGACACCAAAGCAACCCCTTTTGCCTCCTCTTCGTTTTCTTTTTTTCTTTTTTTTTTGGGTGGGTGGGTTGAACACACCTTGTGACTCCATCTCCATCTGTCATTCCTGTATTTATAATATATATAGTTTTCCCAGTTTCCTGAATACTAACAGTTTTGGACATAAGATCTTTGTGTGTGACAGTGACGGTCCAGACTCCTTCTGTGGCACCTATGACTGTGTGAGTGATGCCGTCACTTTCACTGCTTTTCTAACAGTGACATGATAAACGGTGCTAACTGCTGATCTGGTGTATACTCATGTGTACGACGGCGGCGATGACTGATGATGTCACAGTCTGCTAATGGCCTGTATTAATATCAGCGGCAGGGCACCTCCATTAAGGTAATGGGGCTGATAATGATGATGACAGTTTCAACACAGAGCTATCTACAGCAGCCGCACTGGCAGCCAGCTGTGAATGATCATCCACCAGCTCGGGGGGGGGGTCTTTATCCTATTCCCTGCAGGAAATATTTACCCATAAGCCACTAGGGAATAACAGTCCAACAGTGTGACCTGTGCACATGCGCTATGGCTAACAAGTGAACGTTACACTGGCTGCTTCCTGGTGAAACAGCTGCTTGTTGAAAAAAAATAGAAAGACTGTTTGTGGTGTTATGGATGGATAACAGTAAAATGGTCGTCTTGGCGATGAGCTTATAATAATTCACTTTGCTCAATTGGCTTCAACAACAAGGGGAGCCAAATCCATGTTGGCACCGTCTGAAGTCAAATTTCTGCAAAAAAAAAAACAAAAAACAAAAAACAAATAAAAATGAAATGGTAACCAGGGCAGCTGTAGCTCAGTTGGTAAATGATGACGTATTTTTCGTCACTTTCTTCCATGTGACAAATTCATATTTGCACTGAAGACAGTGTGCTCCTGACTTTTCATTTTAAAAATGTCATTTTTCATGTAAGTTTTCAATTCAAATTCTGACAAATATCAAACACAAAACACATTATGGGGCGGCTGTGGCTGTGTTGCCCAATGACCGAGAGGTTGGGGGTTCATGTCCTGGCTCTGGCTGTCCTTGGGCAAGGCACTGAACCCTGAATTAGGCTCCCAGTAGGACTAACAGAACCTTAGAAACCTAGTGGTGTATGAATGTGAAGCGCTTTGAGCACCATGAAGGTGGGAATGTGTTACATAAGTGCCGACTATTTAACCATTAAAATCTATTCAAGTCTTTAACAATAGTTTGTTTGTAAGTTTCTACTGTGCATTTTCTACTGTTTCCATTTAGTTTCTCTATTAACCCATATAACACAAGCACACTTGACAGATTTAACACCCATGAAGTGTCTATATGTGTCCACACTGCAGTGTAAAATAAACAGTTTTGAAAATGTGAAAAATGTAACACTCAGTTTTTTGTTGGTTTAACACTATTTATTGTTAAAAATAGAAACCACTTAACACTCAACAGGTTACCATGGTGATATAGTAATGTAAGTAAAGTAAATGGAAACCCGCACGACCCAGAGGGAGTAGAGAGTAGTCTAGAGGAGGGTAGTCTACTCGACCCCCCCACCACACACACACACACACACACGCACACACACACACACACACACGCACACACACACACACACACACACACACACACACACACACAGTCTCCTAAGAGGCTCTGTAAGAATCAGCAACTTGTGAAAAACAAGATAGAGATAGTTGTCTTGGAAATGTTTCTTCAATCCGTCAAACATTCTAGAACTGTTACATAAGGAAGTGATTTGATCGACACCAATTTAAGACCAATATTTAACATCACTCTGATTTAACAACATTATTAATTTAACCAAAGCACCAGGTGCACTATTGTTTCAAATCAACATGGTGTTAATACTACACCAACACTCTTTATTTAACACTTACACTGAATATTTTACACTCTCATATTTGCTGTGTATATTCTATTTAATTTTTATTCTTTAATGTTTATTTATAGTCATTAACATTTCATGACTCTGTGACTATTTTAACACTTTCATCTGGACTAGTAGCTCTTGTAATTAAAAGTATTTCCCCCCTTGCGATTAATAAAGTAATTCTGATTGTGAATTATATAACAACTAGAAAAGCACTCAGAGCGTAAACCTCCACCAGGGCAGACCTTCACCCTTCGAATGTAGACAGATCTGCCAAGGAGGTTATGTTTGGGCCAGAGTTTGTCTGTTTGTCTGTTAGTTAGTTAGTAAGATAACTCAAAAAGTTATGGATGGATCTTGATGAAATTTACAGGGTATGTTTGTAATGGGGAGGTCTGGAAGTGATTACATTTTGGTGGTGATCCGGAAGAGATTCTGGATTCTGGATCATTTTAAAATTTTACATTGCGGTAAATGGAGAATACATTTCAAAGTGATCCAGAATCCAGGATCTCTTCTAGATCATCACCAAAATGTAATAATTTGTTCCTTGTTATAATCCCAACAACACATTCTGAAAATGTCATCAAAATCCATCCTTAAGTTTTTGAGTTATCTTGATAATTAACAGACAGACAAATGTGATTATTATATTATATGTGATTTACAATGAAAAATAAAATAAAATACAGAAGATCATATTCTAATAAATGGCAATAAATCACTAAGAAGTGATGAAATGGAGACAGATGTATGTGGGAACTGGCACAAAAGTAGAACTGGGTCTTTGTGGATAAAGTGAAAGCTACACAGTAAATTTTGCAGTGTTAAATCAACACTTAGAGAGTTTATTTAACTTCTTCTAGAGTGTATTTGGTCCCATTGTCTCCAAATTAACACTGCAAAATCTACAGTGTAGAACAGAAAGCACATTGTAGGTCAAGGAACAACACTGGAAATGCCTTGTGTAATACTTGTGTATTTGTACAACATATTGCTTCAGTTTTCTCAATAAAGTATTGAAACAAACAGTAATACATGACCCTTTTACTCTCACACGGAGCAGATGTCATTCAGTTCACACACCTAATTCTGAACCGTTCAAAGTGTTTTGACCAAAAAGAAATTGCTTCAGAAAGTTGTAAAATTGGTTCTGAGATAGACACTAGAAAATGTTCAGTTTCCTTGAGTGTCAACTGTTGTGAATGCATCATATTGTATAAGCTGAAAACAAGAGCATTGTAAAAATACATGCATTGTCCATGATTTAATATTTACTATTTCAGAAAAAGGTACAATTTATTCCTTATTTTGAGCATATAATGGCAATTGAAATACAGAAATGCAAATAAATGATAGTAGTCAAAAATAAATAAATCAATAAATACAAATAAAATGGTAATATAACTCATAACGACCCACTGCTACGTTTGTATTTCTTAAGCGATTGATTATTGTTCATTGTATTGTATATTCTTCATTGTATTTAGACATTTTCAAGAAAAAATGTCTACTATTTTGCTGTATTTCATACACTGATCATGTAGATGTTCATAAAAATTCTGATTAACCCTTTAATGACGACCAATGTAACAAGCCGCCTATATTTCTTTATGTTGTTTGTGCAAAAAAAGCATCTTCTTTGCCAGTTCTTTTCAAGCTTTTTTCAGAAAGAACTTAAGTTTCAATATATGTAAATTAATTTGCATTAATATCTGTAATAAATATTTAAAACACTGTATTATAATAAAAACAAAACAAGAGACTTGAAATTTGATCACATCCACTATGAAAACAACTGTAAATATTTATAATTAAATTTTATGAGATTATAAAAACAAACTTTCAACTATTTTACATGTGTTTCAAAAATATTTGTTTGTCTAAATCATTCTGTGCCCATGTCCATGTTCTGAACTATGTAAATTGAAAAAAATGCAGATAAACAGTGAAAAAAATCAGCAAAACTAGCAGAACACATTAATTAAAACAACACTGTCACTATTATGTACAATTATTTACAAAAAATCAGCACAGAAACACAGTTAAAACCTCATTAAAACAGTTAAACCTCACTAAAACACAGATAAGACATCACTAAAATACAGTTAAATTTCACTAAAACCAGATAAAACCTCATTAAAACAGTTAAAACCTCACTAAAAAAGTTACAACTTCACTAAAACACAATTAAAACCTCATTAAAACTGTTAAAACCTCAAAAAACACAGATAAGATATCACTAAAATACAGTTAAATTTCACTAAAACCAGATAAAACCTCATTAAAACTGTTAAAACTTCACTAGAACACAGATAAGATGTCACTAAAACGCTGTTGATAAAAGTCCTAAAAATTTTCCCTCTCTCTCTCATCGTCTGCCTTCTGCTGCTTTAAGCTCCGCCCACTCCCACCCCTCCCCCTCGGCCAAACACAGGCTTCTACCATATTGTGTCCTAGAATACACACTACAGCTTTCAAAGTAGCGCAAACACTGGATATAAAAACATGTCACCTGCGACACCATCGTCTTAAAAGGTTTAAACTTGAAAATGATTCTATAAGAACCTGAGAAAACTGAAACAAAAGGTATTTTTTCATTAAAATACATCATTAACTGAACATAAATTTAGTGTGTTCATCCACTGCCATTGATCAAACTCCTTGGGTTTTACTGTTGAATCAATGTTGTAGAAGATGACTGTGTTTCCATGGTAACTGCGGAGCCTCTGAATGTCCAAACGGGTCATATCTGATGACCATGAAAAGATGAAAAAGTGCATTTTACACCAGTTATTTACATGGATTGATAGGATTAATGGATCAGCAGGTTTTAAACAGTTTATATCAGTGGATGCTTTTGGTTCCCAGTGGGTGTTTGGGACTTTATGGGATAAAACTGCAACGTCTTAAGCCTCGTAAATCAGAAAAGATGAAAAGAAAAGAAGATGTAACACAGGGAAAGAGTGGAAAGGGTGGTTTCATTTGAACGTAAGAGGAAACTAAAAATAAACCTTAAGACTCCATACAGACCTCTTAAAAATCAGAGTTAGTTCTATAGGACTGTGCATTGAAAGCTACTAATGAGATATGATTACAATGATTAAAGCCACTGTTTTACAGATGGACCCAGAATCCTAAACAGAACCAGTTCAGTAATAACAGCTAAGCCCTGGAACATTCCCAAACAGCTTTCATGTCCTTTTCAATCACTGGATTTGTGCAATTAACATGGAAAAATACAAATAATTATGAACTGTTTTTGACTTTTGTTTATGATCCTCACCTGGTCTCATGCACCTTTTTGTTTTTTTCAAAAATAGTAAATATTAAATCACCACATATATTATTTGTCTGTTATTTCTTTGTGTAATGAAGCTTTAGTGACTTTTTTTTATTTCATAATCTTAACTTTTTATCTCATAATTTGATGTTTTATTCCATAATCTTATATTTTTATCTCATAATTTCTACTTTTTTATTTCATAATTTAAACTTTTTATCTCATTATTTCGATTTATCTCATAATTATTACTTATAATCTCATAATTCTGACTTTTTCCATCTCATTTTACTTTTTATTTTCATAATTTTGACTTTTTAATTAATGATTTTAACTTTTTATCTCATCATTTTGACTTTTTATTTCGTAATTTAAACCTTTTAGGGCACCATTTTGATTTATCTCGCAGTTTATGATTTTAATCTTGTAATTATAATTATTCCACCAAGAGATGGGGGAGGTTATATAGGTTCGTTAGTCTGTCAGTCTGTCTCTCTAGTTGCAGTATAACTAAAGAAGACAGATTTGGCTGAAAATTTCAGGAAATGGGGGGTGGTGGTGGTGGTGGTGGGGGGGGGGGGTTGTTGAGTCTCAGTTCTTTTCAAAACCCAATAAATGTGACAAATTTAAAAACACACTGATATGGTGGAAGTTGACAATTATCCATGAGGAACTACAGTTACCAAATGGCCAGAGGAGCTGCACACTGATTGGCTGACGGATCTATGTGACTACAGTACGCTCTTCCATACACTTTATGAATAGAATATTTTATTATCTGTCCCAAATGATGACAGATATTCGTCTTTGACATGGCTCACAACAACATTTTAACCTGTTAAAAGTATACGTTTTGACTTTTTTTTACATTAAATAATTGCAGTTTTTAGAAACAGTAGAATGCAATAGTTTTTTCAGATGCATTTTTTTAAATGTTCATGGAATGTCTTTTGCAGTGGACAATTTATTTTTTTTCGTTGTGGAAGCTGTGGAAGACTTGTCCCTGTAAAAAGACTTAAGAAAATGATAAAAGTGAACAAATATACTGAAAAAATCGATTAAAACATGTGACCAGTGTATGTTGAAGAGTACATTGTTCTATTTCAGGGTCTACAGGATGGTTATGGCAAATGGAACCAAAGACTTTTGTAATTTTTTATTATTTTTTTTTACAAAAATATGGCTTCCCTAGCAGTCCTACTGCCAGGTTGAGCAAGATTCCTGGGGGAAACCCTGTATGATTAATTAATTATTAGCTGCGTTTCCATTACCCTTGGAAATGTGCAAAATGTGTATTTCTATAAAAATCTATTAATGAAAACACCTGAATTTCAAAACAACACTTTAATATCTTTAAAAACTTTTCACGCTTTTATGAGGTGGTTTCGTTTCGATATTGTAATATATCGCAAAAGCACAATGGAAACACTTTTTCCGCAGTTATATCCTGTGAAGTACACGGTCACATGATCACTTGTCTCGGAGTGAAAATGGCAGCAGTAGTCGCTGTAACCATGACAACCATTGACTGCTGGGACTCGAGAACTATGGCCGCTGTCTTGGAGTGGTGATCAGGGTGGTTCCTACAGTAGGTACAGTGAAGGTTTCATTTTATTATCAGCTAGTTTTTTAATATTTAAGTTGTCTTTTGTTTTTTACAGAAAAATTCTGTAAATTGTCAAGTGTAAACACTGTGTAAACAGGACTACATACATTTATATGTTGTTGTTATTAAGTGCTGAGCATATTTACACTTAGTATTTTGACCTGACAATGTGGGGACCACATGTAGAGATGCTTATAATGTTAACCAGCTGGTTTATTTCACATGTTAGTTCCTTTAAAGAGTTCGCCAAGAACTTTTACTGCTGAGAGAATTAGCCGATTCATTCATGCTAATGCTATTACATGCTAATTCACGGTTGTCATTTAAACACATCTAAAGCATATTTACACTTAATATTTCAGGCTGACAATGTAGGGACCACATGTACAGATGCTTATAATGTCACCCAGCTGGTTTGTTTGACGTGTTAGTATCTTTAAAGAGTTCACCAGGGACTTTTACTGACCAGAGAGTTAGCCGATTCATTCATTATAATGCTATCAGGGTGATGGCCAATCTGATGCTCTGAAGGTGACAGCAGTGAAATCTCGTGGGATAATATTTGACGAGAGTTACGACGTTCCTGCCTAGAACAACCGTCAATAGAAACAATGCGAAAAACCGTAATGGAAATTCATAAATGCCCTGACAAACATTTTACTTCCAACCAGTGTTTCATTTTTGCTCATCCCTTGTACGTATATGTTTTTCTTTTTCCACTAAATATAACCGTGAACATTTTATTATAAACACTCTATACGCCGATCTGTTTCTGGATAATCTAAGATTTTGAGATACTTTAACTGGAAGTCTTGATGTTCTTTAAACCATATCTCCTAAAACTGTATGAATCTTATCTACTTACAGACCTTGTGTTTGTTTTGAACAGCTGCGGATGTGACACTTTTAGCTCACGTAGCCTTCCAAAGGTAAAAATGTAATCTAATCCATTTCTCACAAAAGTCCTTTAAGGCGGCTCTGTGACGGTTGTCAAGAGGATGAGTGGCTTCATAAAACCAAGTGCCAACAGGGGCTGCGGTGATTTGAGATGAGCTGCATCGATCTAAGCTGTCTAACCACAGAACTAGAATTGATAGCGCTATAATGCCATTTCTATCCAATTCAAGCCGTGTGTGTCTAAGTTTAGACCGAGCCACCAGCTTAAATCATGACTCACGCTGTCAATAGCAGGCAGAGATGCCCCGTGGTTACGTACCGCTGTGATGGTAGCCGTACTTATGCCTGCAGTTTAAGACGCATGCACAAAAATGGGTACAATAGTTGGTAGAGGGAGTCGTCCAATGACTGAAAGGTTGCTAGTTTGCGTCCCGGCTCTGGCTGTCTACATGTCGAAGTGTCCTTGGGTAAGACACTGAACCCTGTAGGACTGACAGAACCTTAGAAACCTACTGGTGTATGAGTGTGTGTGTGTGTGTGTGTGTGAATGGGTGAATGTGAGGCTAATGTAAAGTGCTTCGAGAACTTCCAGAATTATATAAGTGCAGAACATTTAGCACCAATATGCAGATCAATGCAGTCTGATTATACGCTTATTAAATAAATGACCAGCTCTGGTCTGCACAGTTAGACACCACTTATTGTAGCAGAGTTCAAGCAAAGAGGGTTTTTTTTTTTTAAACTATATAATCAGAGTGTCTTAGAGCTTAACTATGAGCATGAAAAAATGCAACATACAGTGGTGGGAAAAAAAAAAAAGTTTTTTGGACTCCCTGTGGATTTGTCTGAGAAGTGTTGCATTAAAAATCACTGAAATCTGCCAAGTATTGTTCCCGTCTCCAAACCCACACGCTCCCTTCTGCACGTTCTCTGTTGCAGGCATGAGGTGGTTTAGAATGGATCCCATAATATTTTGGTGAATGTAGGTCAAAGGTCAAAGGTTGAGGATTTCACAATGATAAAAAAAAAAGGCAAATTTCCTTTTCATTCCTGTACACTCAGTTTTACATACAGCTTCTTTCTGTTCTCACTGTTGATGTGCATTGAACTCTGAACCTTGAAGGATAAATTTGAAGACTCTAGGTCAAAGGTCACAATAAAGGTCAACATTTGATTTTGGATATATCTTTTTAACTACTCACCTTACAGTTGTTATGTTGGTGTTACAATTCTACATCTTGTGTGTATAGATTTTGACCTATTTTTGACCCAAGAGGTCAAAGGTCACTCAGTCAATATCCTAAAAAACTAAAATGGGCTAAACAGAAAAACCAACGGGGATAGAGACTTAGTTACTAAACAATGAAAAGTACAAAGAGGATGAAAAGTACCTATTTTTTGTCATTAATTATATAAATTATTATTATTATTATTATTATTATTATTATTATTATTATTATTATTATTATTATTATTATTATTATTATTATTATTATTATTATTATTATTATTATTATTTATCTATAATTTCTATATTATATATTATTATACTCTTGTCAGAAACATTGTGTTATATGTGACATAATAAATGACTAAGACCTTGGTACTTTTCATAGTTTACAGATGGGAAACCTGGTATGGTCTTTAAAATGGCATCATGACCTTTGACCTTGCGTGACCTTAAAAGCTCAAAATCAAGGTCACATGATTTTAAATGGTCATAACTGGAAAAAGAGTAGCGGTAACTATCCAGTTACTATTGTTGGACCCTACACACAGGCTCCAAAATGTCACCATGACCTTTGACCTTGAGGAACCTTAAAAAGACAAACCCATAATCTCACATTTTGAGAGGTAAGGCACTTTCCCACTGTAGGAACCTTTTTCGTTCCTACTCGCAGACAGGCTCTTTTTTTTTTTTGTTCTCCAGGAACTATATGACGTAGCTGTTTGGTGATTGGTAGAGCCCAGACCACGCCTATTTCTGCATTTCCTCATCTTGCAATCTTTAAAACCATCTGTGTAGCATCAGCTGTGTGTTGGAAGAAATACAGAGAAAGTCATAAATAAACATTTTTGGGTTAATAAGGATGTTTGTTAAAGCTATGACATTAACATATGTCCTCGTATCACCTGCCACTGGTTTCATCATCTCCTAACTCTCTCTCTAAACTCCTCCAGTCTTGACATATTTGACCATAATGAACACTCCCAACATACTGTGTCCTCCTCATTCTCTATTCTAACTTATACCAGCGCTGTCTTCTACTTTCTTGTGTGACTGTTGAATTTAGTGCTTAAAAAATACATCACTGTTGTGGATGTTAGCATTATTTGGCCCCTCCCATGGTTCCTACTGTCCTGTCAGAATGCAAACCCAAAGATGCTATATAGTTCTAAGAACTATTTAGGGTTAGAACTAGAACTACTCTGTGGGAAAGTGCCTGTAGTTTTCCATTACGAGCTAAAACGTTTGTTGTGTCTGACACTGCTTGTTGTCTTGTTTTTCTACCATAAAAGTGCATCATACACTAATACAAACATTTTTTTTTATATTACATAGATTTGATTAATGCTATTTTGCCTCATTGTAGCTTCTTTAAAAAGTGTTTTAAGAGTCTGATTGACTTCCGATAGTTTTATCAGAATCCTCCACTGGTCATTGATCCTGGTTAATTAGCTGAAAAGTGTCTGATTGAGACCAAAAGATGATCAGTCGTTCCATGTCAGATTTTTACTGCTACTAGTCATGTTGTAAATTAACAGAGGAAATGGAAATGGGTAAAAAAAAAAAAAAAAAAAAAAAGTCAGAAGTGCTCTGGGCTTTAGTGCATGATTATTTTTTGAAACAGTTTGTGCAAGTAATTGGAAAAGATCTTGGCAAAAACTAAATTAGAAGTGTATAAATAATGTTGAAAGAAACATCAGATGTTTGCTTCATCTTGTTGCATGTTTTCCAGACCCTGACCTCTACCATGCTGTCTGCAGCTTCTGAAGAATTTGAGTTTTTTTAAATAAACGGCAGTAACTTAAAGAGCGAGTCAGCAGTTTTAGAGAAAGACTGTCAAAACCAAACATTCCTTCATTTCTTCAGATTCTCAACTGAAGAAAACAGAAGTGATTTTGGTTATTATCAAGAAAATATGTTAAAGGTAAATATATCAGCTCTGAAATGTAACTATTTCTGTTATTATCATTATATTTCTCCACCTTTAGTTGTACGAGGCAGTCTGTCTGTTTGTCTGTCTGTTAGTCTGTCTGTCTTTTAGTTTGTCTCTCTTTTAGTATGTCTGTCTGTTAGTCTGTCTTTTAGTTTATCTGTCTATCTTTTAGTATGTCTGTCTGTTAGTTTATCTGTCTGTCTGTTAGTCTGTCTGTCTGTCTGTCTGTCTGTCTGTTAGTCTGTCTGTCTGTTAGTCTGTCTGTCTGTTAGTTTGTCTGTTTGTTAGTCTGTCTGTCTTTTAGTATGTCTGTCTTTTAGTTTATCTGTCTGTTAGTTAGTCTGTATGTTTGTTAGTTAACAAGAAAACTCAAAAAGTTTTTGTCAGGTTTAATCTGTAAGAAAAAACACAAACATAAACGAGACAAGAGAGAATATGCTTTAAGATAAAATAGTGAGGAGAGCAAAGCAGAGCAGACATCAGTTACAACTGGTCTACCTTACTCTGAGTCTGACACTTCCTGCACAACCTCTTTTATTCAGGGAAAAAAAGGGGGGGGGTACATTTACATGCTTGTTGTAAATATGACAGATTTACATTCTTTATTGTTGGGTCGTCTTCATCTTCAGCTCCTGTCTTATCAATCGTTAACTTTAGACATTTCTAATACACATTAGTGTCTAGCGGCAGACATTCCCAATAAACATTAGAACAATAATATTATTACATATTATCCTAACAGTTATGGACAGATATTGATGAATTTTACAGAGTAGGGAGATCTGGAAATTATTAGATTTTGGTGGTGATACGGGGAGGGGGAGGGAGGGTCAAGATAAGTCAAAAACCTATGGATGGATTTTGGGATGTGTTGGGAGTATCACAAGGAAGAAATGAGGAAATGTTAGTGGTGATTTGGAAGAGATCCTGGATTCTATATAACTGATGCAACACAACAAGAGAAAATAACAAAGTTGGTGAACATCAGGACAAATTTAAAATCTCCATATACATAGCAGCCAGTTATTAGACTGTGAGGACATGTTTACTGTATTTTATATTTAAAAAAAACAAAAAAAAACAACAAGTGTATTGGCTCAGAATTGCTTATACTGTCTTTAAAATAACCTGCACTTGTTCATTTTTTCATTTTTGGTAAATCTGCACTAGAAAAAAACAACCATTACAGCAGTTCTTTTTTATACAGTCCAATCTATACAAACAAAAATGCATGAATGTGAATATTATTACTATTATTATCAACTTTTCTCTGCCCTTTTTGTATTTCCTAGCCTGTATTTTTCTTTCCATACATCACTGTAAACCTGTTCATCTGCTCGTATCTAAGAACATGTCATCTGTGTCTGCATTATAAAACCTACATGTTGTGTCCTTGACCTGAACACAACACAAGACACTCTCATGTTTATTCATTCCCTAATATCAGAGCAAGTGTTTGAAATGGTTTAGTGAACAGTGCAATGTGGGAGGTATGGACTACATATGTGTTAAGGCTGTAAGTTTTCAAGTACTTCAGCTGGGCGTTTATTTCTTTTTACATATTTTCAGTCGTAACAGGAAGGTTTGTACTTTTTTTTCAGTCAATTATCTCCATCTTTAAAACAGGCTTATAGTTAAATCTAAATCACTAAAAGGAAAAAGGTGTCATTTACCCGATAGACCATAGGTTTTCAAATCATGGGATAGTGAGCCTTTCCTAAAAGAATAGAAAAGCAGCTATGTATTATTTTACTTGTAGACCAGTGTTATAACTCCTATACTTTTACTACTTTTGATGAAGTAAAAAAGGTTTTATCTCATGTGCATCAGTCAATGTTAATTTTGTCAGATGAGAGGAGATGAAATATGTCAGTCGATGACCCTTTTTCCCCATGACGAAGACGGGATGAGGACGAGACGACACAGCTGTTAAATAATAATAATAATAATAATAAATTTTATTCACCAGTGCTTTTCAAAACTCTCAAGGCACTTAACAAACAGTATATAAACAGTTCTAACAACAAAAACTACAAGGATAAAAACAGGTGGCTGTGGCAGAAAAAATAAATAAGATTAAATAAATGGAAAGAGCAGAGAAAAATTAAAAGTTATATTATGGAGAGTATGCAATTTGGAAGAGGTGAGTTTTGTGTCTGCTTAAGAAGGTAGGGAGAGAAGTTCTAGAAACACTGACGATAACTGTGACAATGTGCGTGTTCGTCGACGAATAAAAACAAGACGAAAATGTCTGAGCACTGCGAGTTGAAAATAGTTCAACTTTTAGAACTGTCAATGTCACAATTGTCTTACTGACCAATCAAAAGCAAGGAGGAGGCGGGACAACCACAGTGTGTTAATGTTTACACATACAATGGTGCGTGATGTTAGTGTAATTTAGCAAAAACAAGTTGCTACGGAGCCAAGGTTTTCATCTCTGCTCTAAATACACACCCTGTAGACACAGATTTAGCTTAGCATAAACACATGCTAGTTGTGGATTGAAACAAATCCACAAATCTCAACTGCTGAAAGACGTTATGACTGATGTATTGATTAATTTTCACATGTTTTCACATTGTCTTTCTACTGTAGACGTCCATTTTTCTGTTGAATCAGGTCTATTTGTGTTATTGTGATTTATTATTTAGAAGCGTATGAACAGTATAAATGTTTGACACTAGTTTTCTATTGACCTTCATCTGGTAACAGTTATTTTGTTTGAATGGGTCTACTAGATTTATTATTATTCAGAACATTTTATCTGTACAGTATTTGATATAGGCTACTGTGATCTTTACTTTTTATTTCATTTCAATGTGTTTGCTCAGTTATAAATGTAGCTGTAGTGTTGTAATGTTGTTTTTTTATGTGTTGCTATTTATAATAAATTGAAGAAGCACTGAGGATTTATTCATTCAAGTCAAATCAATCAAGACATCTAATCAATATATTAGTTGTAGAACTCAACTCAACTGGAATTAATACACAAGAATATTCCTGAAATAAATAGAAAAAGACTGATGTGTTTTGACTAAAACTGGACTAAAATAACCTTGCATTAACGTAAATGTTGAGGCTTTTCGTCGACTAAAATATGACTAACAAAAATGATTTGTGAAAGACTAAAAAGTGACAAAGACTAAAATGAAAAATGGGGAACAAAATTAACAGTTACTGACCCGGGTGCAGTTATTAGCTTTAGGCTCCAGCTCCGTAACCTTGGTGATCTGACGAAGGAAGTCGGACTCCTGCATCCCGGGCTGGGACCCTCTGCGTTTGAACTGAGCACGTGGGTTCGCCAGGATCACCTGGAGGTTGACGGCGAAACCTGAGGGGCAGTACAGAGGGAGGGAGGGTGACGGGGTGAGCGAGCGTGGATTAAAAACACATTAAGAGTCTATTATAATCGCACCAGAAAATGAAAGTGTGCATTAGTGAATCAAATGACTATGATATGGCTGATATGAAATTCATTTACCACAGGGGTCTGCCATTCTCCTGTGATAATTAGAGCGAGATGAGAAGGCAAGAGGCAGAGCAAAGTCACACTGTTCATGATGCCAGTATGTTTGAGTGGAGGCGGGGGATAAACGGCTGGCCTGCAACCAGATTTAATCAACGTGATTTGAGAAATTACCAAAACTGGTTCTACCTATTATACCTAATTACTTTGAAAGCAGCAAGGGTAAAAGCTGTCCCGCAAGTAATATGTGTACTGTGTTAGAGTAGTTCACATTGCAACTTGACATTTTTCAATAATTCAGTCACTGCAAAAACCTTAAATCATGTCAGTGTTTGTACAGAAGTAAATGTCCTCAAAGAAAACACAGAAGTTCAACCTGTCTACGGCTGTGTTTAACCTTGTTCTTAATGTGTGTGTGTGTGTGTGTGTGTGTGTGTGTGTGTGTGTGTGTGTGTGTGTGGGGAGGGGGCAGAAAACACTGTTCACACATCAGATGTGTCATCTGAACCCGGGGCACAGGCTGCATGGTGGTTTCATCTGTGCGTGTCCACCTCTAACTCAGGCTTCACTAACAGAACACACGACTCATCTATATTTAAACAACAGATGGAAACACAGACACAGTCTTTATTGTCTTTATTTGACTCATTCTTACCTAAATGTTGAGTCTGCTTCTAGAAACATGCACTGGCTGGTATTGAGGATTACGATTAGAGAATAGAATAGAAAAGAATAGAATAGAATAGAATAGAATAGAAAATAATAGAATAGAATAGAATAGAATAGAAAAGAATAGAAAAGAAAAGAAAAGAAAAGAAAAGAAAAGAAAAGAAAAGAAAAGAAAAGAAAAGAAAAGAAAAGAAAAGAAAAGAAAAGAAAAGAAAAGAAAAGAAAAGAAAAGAAAAGAATAGAAAAGAATAGAATAGAATAGAATAGAATAGAATCATGTTCAGGTTTAAATCATTATTAATAATGTCTTTCTTTTTTATTATTATAGGGGATGCTTAGGACTTCATCTAAATCTGTGATTTTTTTTCTCCAGTCAAACCTGTAAAGTGCTGTAAGATGATTTGGGCTCTATAAATAAAATTGAGTTGGACATTTAATTGAATTATGATTTTCTTAATCTTGGCCCAGTTCTTGTTCTGGTTGTTGTTGATATCATGGTTGATATTTTCTTGTTAAGGTTTTTTTTTTTGTTTTTTAGCTTTTTTGACTGTGACAAAAGGATGAGGGGTGGGATTAAATAAATCTTACTTTCTCCCACTCCTTTTTAAATATGCAAATGAAGCCATGTTTTGTTTTTCATGTATATGTTCTTTTTTTGTTTTTTGTCCTGTTTGTTTTTCAATTGTATTTATTTATTGTATTTGTTATTTTCATTACTTGTACATATTTAGTATTTTTAAATGCATTAATTTATTTATGATTAAAAAAAAATTACATTTTATATTTTAAAAAAAGCCTGTGTTTACTCTCACTACCCAATGATTACTTTACCTAAAAGTGATGATTACACAATTTGGTCCTAATACAACATGGTAACCAGTGTGTGTGTATGTGTGTGTGTGTGTGTGTGTGTGTGTGTGTGTGTGTGTGGTCAGTATTGTGCTGTTAAAAGCCCATATACTTCTCAGTATATCTGCAGCTCTTCATGCTTTTTTCCTCTTGTGTCCTTTGTGGCCTTTTCCTTTAAAATCCACACTCTGCAGCATTTGGAAACCTCACTGGGCTGAAAAAAATCCCATCAGCACCTTCTCCCTTAGCTTGTGCCTGCTGACAAACTCTCCCAGCGTTCCTGCTGAGTCAGTTCAGACACAAATGGAAGTGAAGGTGCAGGGTGAACTGCAGATGAATGATCCTCCAGTCCTTCAGATCCTTCCTTCAGATAAACAGCCAGTGTTCTGTTAATGCTGTGACTGCACTAGCATGACCTCGCTGCATTTTTATTTCTTTTTTTTTTTTTTAACCTCTGCTGAGGAGGTTATGCAACTGTTGTAATCACCTCTGTCTGTGTGTGTTTATCTGTCAGCAACATTACCCCAAACTACTGCACATATTTACGTCAGCCAAGGATGAACATTACATTTTGGAGTAAATCTAGATTAATAGGCAGATATGAGAATACGAATATTTGTCAAAATGAACGCATTCGCATGGATTAATTAATCATCCTGATTAATCTGATTAAATATTTTTAATCCAATTAAATGGAACAGTTGTTGTATTTCTAGTTGTTTTGTTGAAACTATTGAAGGCATTGAATAAATATGTTGTTTTTAATCTTTTATCACTTTTTTGGTACTTTTTCCTGTATTTCAGAAGATTTTTTTGAATATGTCTTGAATTCTTTTTCATCGCTGTTTAATGTTATTTATTTATTGTGTGAAGTTTTGCATGTTTTGTATATAGTTTTTCTCCCTGCATTTTTTCTGTTTTTAGTGTATTTTTACCCTAATGCACAAAGGTGAGAAGGGTATTGAGTTTGAGTCCATCTGGCTCTGTGTTTGTTTGTTTGATTGTAAGCAGGTTTATGCAAAAACTATTGGATCAATTTCTATGGGACTTTCAGGAAAGCTGCACCACTTGTTTATTTTGTTGGCAATTTGAGTAAATAAAATCTGCCAAGATGGAAGAGTCGATCGAAACTAATCTAAAGGAATCCAAAGCACACATGTCAACTGATCAATATGAAAAAACATTTTTGGTGAATATTTGGTGAATTTGAACTACATTCACCAACATTTAATGGGATATAGTCTGGACTACCTCACCCCTTTCCTGAAAATGTCATGGAAATATATATATATATATATATATATATATATATATATATATATATATATATATTTTTTTTTTTTTTTTTTTTTTTTTTTTTTTTTTTTTTTTCTGGCCAAAGGCACCAAAAGAACATGGCCTTCTGAAGCATTAATAGTAATGCTCATCACATATCCCCCATAAGTTATTATTCACAGTCAATCATCCTTCTTTCTAAGTTTTTTTTCTTATAAAAGGGTGCACTAAAGCTCTATGAACAGCAGCCTGCTCCTCTGAGGCAGCAGTTAAGACATTGAAGTTTGGTCTTTTGTGTATGACAGGATATTTTCAGAAATTGCTGCAATCCTAAGTGCACAAGGTCTGTGCATAATTATAGAATATTTATTTATGTAAATCAACAGTGGGTGGCGCGCCTTGGCAATCAGTGTATTAGAGTGGGAATTCACCCCCGGTAAATCAGAATCCTCGCCTCCTCCCTTGTCTGTCTCCCCGTGGCAGGGAAGTATTTTCTGGGCTGCACTTTTCCTGAGGAAGTGACACATGGCTCTCAGACAGAACAGTCCTCCCAGCGCTCACAGAGGCAGCGTGGGTCACACACTAACATAACATACACATGCAAATGAAGGTGGCTTATCATCCCTCTTAGATTTACTGCATTTTGGGGCCAGGTCAGCCTCACAAACACATCCTCATACTCAGCCCTGTACAGCTCACACATATACACATACATATACACACATACACACACACATATATACACACACACATACACACACACACACACACACACACACACACACTAAAGACTGACAGAAATCTGGACTCAGATTTGCCAAACAGTGTAATTTTGGTCTTTGTTGTAATTTTTCAACACAATATGAAGACGCAGCAGTCGGTAAAATACAACAGGACATGTATGCCAGGCCGATAGGTGGTACTGTGATAGAACGCTAGCATGTCCTTTTTTGTTTTTGACATGTAATTGTACACCTGTCTCTGTTCGGCTATGGTATATGTGTGTAATTTCTGTACAATAAGTGAAACGACTCCTGTATATTTACTAGAGTTGCTAATGCTAATGCTAGTGCTAATGCAACCGGAAGTTCTGTGGGTTCCACGTTGTCCCACATGTTTGTTGCTTTACCTGCTCAGCGTATAAATGTAACAATGTGAACATATGTGACGTAAAGACACATGCAACGTGAAAATGTGCATTTTTGCCGTTTAGACGGAGACTTCAGAATGCCCTATTCTGGAAGGAGTTTTCAGTTTTTTGTGTATTTGCACCACTTCCGATAAAATATTTATCGTTTATAGCCACCATCGCCCTCATGTAAACAGCCCCTGTCAGTTATTTTTATGAGATGTAAAGTCTTTGTTAAGAACTGTCCATTCACTTCCATTGTAATCTGGAGACTGTTTTCATCTGCACTAACCATGCTCTTATTTTGAAAGTGTGGAGCAAATTTACAAACTGCATCCCTATTAATGGCATTTTCCCCCTTTGTGGACACAGTGCTATTCTTTTACATACTGATTACATACTATTGAGACTAAACAGGCTGTTGTGAACTTAGGACATATCGACTCATAATGTCTGTAATTTGCATGAAATACAGACTTTTGTTTATTCTGTCCAAATGTGCCACACAACAATACAAAAGTATGGGGATAATTTGCAAACTACCAGTGATCCACAGATAATATTTTTCCTGTGCGAATAGGGCATAGATTTACAAATTTTTCACATTTTAATTGTTAAATAAATGGCAGAAGTGAGTGTTTTAATCCAAACTACTTTTTATAAAGAGCCTATTCTTTTATCTCTACTCCAAACAGTGAAAAAACAACTGGAGTTTTAATTTGGAGAAGTAATTTTCAAGCTTTTTAAGTAAAATCACCTCAGAAAGGATGTGTCAAACAGAAATACCAGTAAAGCACTAAAAGAGTGGAACATTCCACCTCTTTCAGATACTTAAACGTGACTAATGTTTTCACCACAGTGGCCGTGGACTGAAAACTCAAATCATTCTCACTGTGATAATGATTTTCTCCGACGTAAAAGTGTGTTTACTCAAAAAGGAACGGTTATGATGAATGACATGCTTGCCAAATATCAATTCTGTATTCAGTGGCTGCAAGCGCTGCAGAAAACCGCTGATATAATACCTCCACAGCTGTAAGGTCATACTGTTATTAAGTTTATTACTGCTCTGCGTGCGATACTGGAGGCTAATCACAAAGATAAATGTAGCTCAGGTGGACCACACAGATATGAGAGCAATTACATGATAGACATCTCCTGACCTGCAGCCAGAGTCTGATATGAAGATCACAGCTCATCTCAGTCACGTTTGCCTCCCAGGCTATTGTCCACCAGACGCTGCACTAACTTTGTCCCACTTTACATCTGACCCACTCTGTCTGACCTATATGACGCTTGTGTCGCAGCTACAGCTCGCCAAATGCCTCTTTGACAGATTTGATTTGGGAATTATTTCTTGCAGATAATAACGTCTAATCCAATTGCCTTTTTACACTGACAAAACAGGACCAGATTTTAATAAGCAGATCGTGTAGAGCTTAGAAATAAACAAACAAACATGATGTGACGTCGTTGAAGGGATTCAGAGTGTGAGTGGTGGAGGAATGAGGCAGTCCACGGGTAGGAATAAGGGATGTAATAATAATAATAATTATAATAATAATAACTTATTTATCCACTTTTTTTGACACTCAAAGTCGCTTTACATAACAGACAACAAGAAATGCATTAAAAATAATTAAATATGTAAAACAAGATAAGATGAAATAAAATCTAAATATGTATATATTTTTTAAATAGTAAGAAGTAACAAGGAATTGTAATTTTGGCTATGTAGCAAACAGGAAAAAAAGGTAACTAAATAAGGCTGACATCCTGCGCAAACACAAATTAAACAGGTCTCCAAAAGACACTGAGGAAAAATAAAGAACAATTGTCACTAAATAAATAAAGGAGAAAAAACACAATAATAATGCTGCCACACACGGCACAATAAACAATAACGTTCTCTGCTAGAAACACTAGAAACCAGAGGTGGTCAAAGTACTCACAAGTACAGCTACTTATGTGAAAAATAAAAGTAGAAGTACTGATTCAATTGTTATAAAGTACAAAAGTAAAATAGCTTTTTTATCATAAACGCAATAATACTTCAGAAAGTAAAATCAGAAAAGTTTTAAAAGTATCTAAAATAAAGTCTTTAAAAGTGAGTTACTATGTAGATAATGTGTTTGATTGAGTCACAGTTACTGACTTTTATGGATATGGGCAGGAAATTTAGGAAAAATTGGGGAAGAAAAGTCACAATTGAGATAAAAAATCATGAGATTTTTTAAGACAAGTTTTAAGAGAAGATAAAAATGGTTAATTTTAAGAGAAAAAGGAAAAAATTGTGAGATAAAAAGTCAAAATTATGAGATAATAGTTATATAATTATAATATATAAAGTCATAGTTTCTTTCCTCCACTGATTTTCTCTCTGAAACTGATTTTTCACACTGTCACATCTGTTCAGTTTGTAAAAGTAACAAGTCTATACTGAGAACGTAAAGAGAATAAAGTACAGATATTTATAAAAAATGTAGAAGAAGTAAAAGTAAAAAGTTGCCAGAAAAATAAATACACAAGTAAAGTATAGATACATAAAAAAAAATCTACTTAAGTACAGTAATGAAGTACTTTTCCTTAGTTACTTTAGTGTACTATTGCGCACACATACATTCGGATGTTGATGCTTAAATAATAAACTGTGCAGATCTAAAGTGTTCACAGACAAAGCTGGGCCCCAGTGAAAGATTCAGATTGTGAGTGCTTTCAACAATCATCTTGTCTTAAAAAAGTAAATTTTTTCTGTCATTAACAGTAACTGGTTGAAAGTACTGTCTGGTAAAAGGTGGCGGTGGTACGTCTAAAAGCTCCACCAAACGCTGACAGAGTGAACAGACAGAAAGTGCAACTCAAATCCTTTTTCTTCAAAACTACAAAAGTGTGCGTAGCTTCATTTTATTTAGAAAAAACATCTTAAAAAATAACAACAAATTACAAAAATTTGCTTCGTTGAGGTCATTTATCCAAATATAATCACTTTTTCTATTTATTGTTTATACACTATATTTCATTGTCAGGCTGTAAATAACAATTTTCTACCATAAATAACCATCAACTTTCTTCACATTTCACTTAGAACAGAAAAATCTCCCATTAAACTGAAAGGACATACTACTGATTCTAAACTATATGGACAAAAGCACAGTAGTATTATATTTGTCAGTGTTATCAAGGCAGTACTGTGTCCTGTAAGTGTTTTATTTTCATGAGTTTTATGTGTTTTCTGTCATTGTTAGTGTCTGGGCTTTTATTTTGTTATGTGTCCTGCCTCCTCGTTAATTTCCTCCTCATGTAGAACACCTGTCTGTTGTAGCTGATTGTGTTTTTGTAAAGCCCAATGAGATGACTTTGTTGTGATTTGGTGCTTTATAAATAAAATTGAATTGAGTAAATATGCCCTCATGTTTCATCTGCTGTCCCCTTTGTAACCTACTGTCACAACTTTTCCCCCAGTTCCTCACCAGCTTCACCTGGCCCGCACCGTGCAGCTGCATGTCGTTGCTGATCTGCAGCTATTTAAGCAGTGAAACTTGTATTGGACCGTTTCACTGTTGTCACCTCCATAACCCGGTGTTTTTCACATCTCAACTTCCTATAAACCTGGACATTTTCACATTACCACAGACTCTGGCTGAGCTTCCTCCAGGTTTTGTCTGTTGTTTCAGTTTTGTCTCGGTTTTATTTATTTTTTATTTATTTTGGTTCTGTTTGTTCACTGATGGAGAAATGAGGCCCAGTGAATGTGTCAAGTCTTTCTGGTCAAATGCTTCACCAAAAGCCTGATCAAACGAAGCCCTGTGCCCTGTGTAACACATCTACTGGTGTTTTGCACATAGGGCAGTATATCTATGAGTGTAATTTCTCAGTATTATGTCAAAATAATCATTTGAGTTATTGTAAAATGTAGTAACTTTTAATGCTATATCAAAATGTAAATTGTAATGTATTAAATCATTTGTGTGTGGCTGTTTTTATGATTGAATGATACATGAAGTGTTTGTGTGACTGGGTTATTATTGATATTGAGGAAGTTGGGTCAGGGATGGGGAGGTGTTTCATTGATTTTTATTCAAGAATAACATTTTCTTTACAGTGTTGGGGCTCAGGTGATTTCTTCTTTTTGTAATCACTTCACCTGCCTTTGAAAATATTCATTCACACGGGACTGAAGATGCAGGTATGCACAAACTGAAGAGCCAATTGAAACAGATGTGGTTCTTCACACTCCTCGAATCACGCAGAACATCTTGTGTGTTTCCCGTAACTTTTTAAAGGACTCAAATTGCTTAACGAGACAATCACAAGATTTCAGAAAATGAAGCTTCGTTTGCCTTTTGTCATGTGACACCTCGAGGCAGGTCTCATCTGGACACACATCTTTTTGTTCGACACGGGCTTCGGGGCTTCCGTATTGGACGTAACATCACTATTAAACTGTTGTCCCTTTAACAACGTGCATCTTAGTCTTCTGTCCAACTCACCCCTCATGCCACCCACTTAGTTCTCTCTGGTTGTTTGGTCTTGACTGTATTTTTCTGGTTCTTGTTATTTGCTTGTTGTCTGTCTGTCTTGTAGAAGTGATCTGTGTATGACCTTTGGCCTGGATTTCGGACCTGGATTCTGCTTTGCCCCTCTGGATACGACACTCTCTCCACTCACTGGATTGACCTGTTTCTAACTTACAGTACTGTGTTTTTGGATTCTGACTTTGATCACTCTAATCACCTGGTTTTTGAATTCTGCCTGTCTGACCCTGCTTCTCTTCTTAGTGGCTGTTTCACCTGCCGCTACTAAAGCCTTAAGGAGGTCCCAGAAGGAGAGGCTCATTTCGTTGTATTAATTGTAATCAATAAACCCTTTAAACTTCTTCAGAGACTGAGAGTCTGCATTTGGGTTTCATCACATTTCAGAACCATGATAGTCAGTATTGTTTTGAATTCAACACCTTTAAATACTTTTCTCCATACAGCGCATTAATAATGGTGATCTGATTAATTATACAGTGCATAATTCAATAAAAGAAAAGGGGTTGTATAGTCTGACATAAAAAAAAATAAAAGTACAAGGTCAGGCCAGTGGAGCCTCCTTTATTGATCCCTCTCATTGTAGTGAAACCTGAAGCTGAACCATGTGACCACGCTGCATTTATACAGTAGTGCCGCCAGGTTTTATTTTGGTTGTATCTTCTGATTTTTCTCTGCGGATCACTTTCAGTTCAGAGGCTGATATGAAATATAACAGATAAAAAATAGATCAGAGCACACGAGGGAATCACAACAGACATTAAAAACTGTAAGACGGTGTTAAAGTTACATTTTTACTCTCAGTTCATATGACACAACAGTGATTTGACTTAAATCCAACCCTGGAACATTTTACATCTGCTTTTCAGAGGCACCGCTGTGTCTTGTGGGTCTGTGCTATGGTTTTGTGTTTTCAATAAAGAAAAGATGAAGTGGAAATCTAAGAGATGTCTTGGAGCCTCCCACACAGATGGAGTGACGGCTGATGGGTGGAAAACACACGACAATAAGCACCTGTGTGAGGAAGCTTTTAACGGGGAAAATACAACAAAGGCACGAAGGAGTGAAGCCAGGGTACGTCTGAACTGACAGGAAGTGACCTGAACATTATGGGCTCAGTGTTGGACAGAATAGGTGGTGGTCTTATCTTATGGCCTTGAGTAACATGATTATTTTTTTTGTGTAAAGTACATATGTGTTTGATTTATTCAATTCAATTGTATTTATAGAGCCCCAAATCACAGCAATGCCGCCTCACAGGGCCATACAAAAAAGTCGCAATCATCCCCTGTCTTTAGACCTTCCTTCTCGGCAAGAAAAAACTCCAAATAACAGTGGGAAAAAGAAGAAATATTAGGGGAGAACCACATTGAGGGACAGATCCACGCCCATAGAGACAGACAGGCTATAGATGAATGTCCATTTGTAGATGAAAGGAAGGAAGAGGAGGCAGGAATATGTACCTTTCCATTTTTCGATTAGTTATCAATGTTATCAATTGGTGATTGATATTGAAGTTAGCCCCATACTTGGCTGCATGACTCGTTCAGCCTGGGGGAGGGGGGGTTGGTCAAACTGCATTTCGTTTTGTTGTCCTTGGATGTGCAAAATGATAATTAAAACTGATTCTGATTCAGACAGTTTTTATTAAGTTAAGTCACTGGTTTATTGTGATGTTAATTCCAACTAAGATCATTTCTGTCCCATGTAAACAACTAATTCCACTTTAACATTATTTCTGTCATTTTGAGCATGCTCCTGGTCTTGTCTCATTTCCGTAAGTCCTTATGCCAGTACGCACATATTACGCACATACACATCTACCTTGGCGGGGGTCTGTGCTCTCAGAGTGCTTTTCTAGTTTATTATCTAATAATAATGGATTGGATTTATATGGCGTTTCTTTTGGCCACTTAAAGTGCATTTCATTAGTGACCCATTATTCATTCACTCTCACATGCTCCCTCTGGTGGTGGTAAACTACATTAGTATCCACAGTTGCCCTGAGGCACAATAACAGAAATGTGGCATCCATTTTTGTACCACCACCAAACATTCATACACCAGTGTGAGTGACACTGGAGGCAAGGAGGGTGAAGTGCTTTGCCCAAGGACACAACAGAGGGGGATTTGAACAGCCAACCCTTCAGTTATTACACAACCCGCTCTACCAACTGAGCCATGACCACCCATTGTCTCCTGGGTTTTAAACAGTTATCATGGGGTTCTTATATTCATTTTCATGCATTTTTACACATGTAAATTTTTACGGGTATATGCACTTTTGCAGCTCCTTTTATTTAGTTCTATATTTGTCTCATGTTCAGCTTTTATTTGAGTTGATTCTGGGAGTGAATGCACAAAAGTTCCTATGTATTTTTATTTGCATAAATTCCATTCTATTCTATTCTAACCATGCATTGCTACACTAGGTCACCATCTCCATATTTTGTTTTTTTTATTTCTATTTCCCTGCTGCTAAAAACTGTGAACACTAGTTGTACTGTTATAATGAGGTGGGGTTTTATTTGTTTGTTTGTTTTTTAGTTTTCTGGGAGGTTATGCACTTACTTTTAATTATCAAACAAGACATTGTTGTTGATACTCCAAACATTATTTTGTTTCCTTCTGACAATGACAATCTTGAATTGGCTGGTGACAAATGCAAATATCATATTGATTTACATATATATTCATTATTATTATAATATAAGTATTGAAATTTCATTATGTCAAGTTGCCGTTGAGAACTCGGGGTGGGATTAAATATGTTTTTCTCCTTCCCACTCTTTTTCAACCACAGACAAACTAATTAGATTTATTGGGCTTACATGTATTCTGTTGAGAGTCTTTGTATTATCAGACACTGTTATACACAAGTTATTTGTGTTGCTTGCTCACTTGCTGGAAAGAAGTGAAAAATGAATGAATGTAATGAATGTATATTAAGCCTCTATTCTGTACTAAATAAGAAAATGACTAGTTTCCTGGTGTGTCCACACATACTCTGCTGTGTTTCTTTAAACACTCTTCTTCTTTGCTTGTTGTAACATCCATCAGAATCCATCAATTAGTTATTTTGTTTGTTAGTTTTGTTTTGTTTTTTTATTCATGTGACTCTTGTTGCACAAAGAGGTCTTTCTATAGCAGGTTTGCATAAAATATCAACTACACTAAGCCTGAAACACTAGCTATTCTCAGTGCAAAACCTTTAAAAAAGCTAAATTGTGGTTTTTGCATTTGGTAAATTTTTGCTGTGCACTGGTGTTTTGTCGTCTTTGGTCTAAAAGGTGCAAGCTCAAAGCAAAAAATATTTATTATATTTATGATAATACTTAATACTTCTGGTAATACTTATTATATTTATGTGTGAACCCCATTTAACAGAGGTCTGACATATAAAATGACATGTCATACTAGAAAAACAGTCAAAGAGCACATACTCCGACATGACAAACCTCCACTCCACCAAAAAAAACAGACCGAAATGAGTGTAAGTCACAAGTTCACTGGTGCTGCCCCCCCCCCCCACACACACACACACATTTTCCGAAGATTTCAGCCAAATTTTGAAGTGATCTTGCTACGAATCCCCCCCCTCCCCCTCCCCATACCGCCACCAATCACTACCAAAATTGAACCATTTGTTCTTTGTGCCACTATTAACATTTCCTGAAAATTTCAATCAAATCCATCCATTACTTTTTGAGTTATGTTGCATACAGACAAACAAACAAGCAAACAAACAGATAAATGCTAACAAAGGCAGACTACATGTAGTTGTAATAAATATAATTGCATTGTATGGATTAGTTTGATTAAAATAGATATATCTGTCTCTAAAATGCCTCAAAGATGTTTCGTTTTTTTCCTTATTTTCTCTCAACACTAATTTTGTTTCGTGAAGAGATGACTCTTTTGTCATGACTAACAACGACTAACAGTCCTGCAAAACAAATGTCATATTTTTTGGGGGTGAAATAGAACATTCTGTCAGTTCCATCCATCCACTGCTGATCTTTCCTAGAGATCACAGACTCATTGACAGATTGTCTGTAATGGAGGTGCAGCTCCAACAGTCTGACAAGCAGGTGTGTGGTTTGTCGCAGGGTGTTGCTGTCTGTCGATGTCACCTCTGACACTTTTCTCCCACACTGCAATTTGTTCAACACAATCGGCAGATGCAGTCACACTTAGCAGACACTACAAATTATAACAGTTGGAGTGGTGCATTATCAGCAAAACCAGGCTGCTAAGGTTATTTAGCTCTTCAACTAATGCTATACTTGTAACATCACTGTAAGAGACTCTTATTAAAGCATGTCTGTCAGCAATCCTATGTCCTACCTATCTACCTATCAATCTTCCTACATACCTCGCTCCCTCTTTACTTCCTAACTACCTACCTTCCTACCTACCTACCGACCTACCTACTGCTTACTTATCAGGTACATGGGCCAGACATGGCCGCCAAGGTAGGTAGGTAGGTAGGTAGGTTGATAACTTCATATCGATCTACTTTCGTATCAACCTACCTTCCTAAGTACCTTCCTACCTACCTACGTATCTACATACCGTCTATTTACCTACCACCTACTTACCTATCGACCTACCTTCCTATTGACCTACCTTACGTACCTACCTACCCACTTACCTACTTTTGTACCTTACTACCTCCCCACCTTTCTACCTACTTACCAACTTACCTCCTACTTACCTTCCAACCTATCTACTTACTTACCTACGTACCTTCATACCTACCTTCTATTTACCTTCCTATTGACCTACCTACAAACCTTCCTACCTCTGCACCTTTGTACCTACCTATCTACCTTCTACTTACCTACCTACCTACCTACCTACCTACCTACCTACCTACCTACCTACCTACCAGAGGTGGTCAAAATACTCCCATTCTGTACTTAAGTAGAAGTACAGCTACTCATGTGAAAAAATACTCTGGTAAAAGTAGAAGTACTGATTCAACTCCTTTATTTAAGTAAAAGTAAAAAATTACAACTTCTTAATTGTAATAAAGTAAAAGGTATACCTGGATGAACAGAAAAATGTCAAAAATATCCAAAAATAAAGCCTTTAAAAGTGATTTATTGTGTAGATTATGTGCTTTATTGGGTTATGGTACTCAGTTTTGTGGGTATGGACAGGAAATTTAGGACAAATTAAAAAGTTGTGAATAGCAGATTATTATGAGATTTTAAGAAAATCTAAATTGTGTGATAAAAAAGTCAAAATTATGAGAAAATACATGGAGAATTATGAGATAAAGTGTCAAAATTATGATATAGTCACAATTTCTCATTCATGAATAATTTTTCATACTGTCACATCTGTTTAGTTTGCAAAAGTAATGAGTCTTTTCTGAGAATGTAAAGACTATAAAGTACAGATATTTATACAAAAATTTAGGGAGTAAAAGTAAAAAGTTGCCAGAAAAATAAACACTCAACCCTCCCTGGTTACTTGTGGATGTTTTGTGTTTGTTTGTCTCTCGAATTTGTGAAATATCAATAAAAAGTGAATTCTAAAAAAAAGTAAAGTACATATACCTAAAAAATTACAGTAAAGGAAGTATTTCTACTTAGTTACTTCCACCTCTGCTACATACCTTCCTACCAATCCCACTGTCCTTCCGTCCTTCTTACATATCCTACCTTCATACCTACACACTTTACTACCTTCCACTCTTCCTACTTTGTAAGAAAAGGGACAACTAGCCCATCTGTAGGTATCATGTCTAGTTTATAGCAGCTATCAAATGTGGCAGAATTTAGCAGTGTGTGTGGGTGACTTTTTTCTTTCCCTTCAGAGCAATAACTGCCTTCAATTTCGTCTTCCTTCTCCTAGGGAGGACAGAGATATGCTAGAGACCAATCTTCTGTAAAATTTTAAAGTTGAAATGTGCCATAGTTTTTTGAGCTACAGTACCCCTGTGGCAGTGCAAGTGATAATAAAGATGATGCAAAAGTACAGGAAGTTCAAGGTCCATTTAATGTCAAATGTAGGCAATAATAAATATTGGCAAACCGGATAGATCCACATTTAGACAGATTTATTTTGATCTATTCCAGATTATCATTCCTTTGCAGTAGGAGGAAAAGAGAAATGTTTTATAAATGTAAGAAATACAAAGGCACATAAATTCAGCCGACGGTAAAAGTGAATACACGTTACTTATCTCACTATCATGAGAAACACTGGGGTCAAAACTTTCATGTCCTATCCGCTGGAGTACTCCCAAGACATAAGTACCACTTCAGCAAGGGCAAAACAATCTCTCCTTTCACCTCCTTTCAATGCCATCATGGATGCAGGTACTTTTGTGTTGTGCACACACATGGTAATTCATGCTCTTTTGCTGTGATGGTACTTTTGCAGAGCTTCAGTGTCCTTGTCCTGATTCATAACCATTTGATGCATATTAATCAAGTGCTGTCAGGTGTATTCAGATGCATGGTGTAGTGTTTTGTCTGTGCACACACACACACATACACACACACACGTGCGCACACACTGAGGTGAATAGTGCACCACATGAACATTGTCTTGGCTCCATTGTGTCTGGCTAAATGAGACAGAGCAGTAGATGGGAGCCTTTAGTGGTCTACTAACAATAAGACTCTGTATAACACAATACTGTTAGGACACGCACTGGCACTCACTCAGCGCTGTGCAGACACCCCCATTGTAAACCCTATGAATAATAATTTAAGAGTGAATAAACTTTGGGATGTTCTGTTTGGTGCTGCCATTGTTGTTCTTGCAGAATTTACAACAACAACATAAAAAAAAAAGAAGAAGCTTTGTAATACAGCAGCGGTTGTAAATCTTCACGTTGCAAATTGACAGTGTAATTATATAGTGGGGTGTAAACGTAGGGCAGATAATTACTGAGTGTGTGTGTGTGTGTGTGTGTGTGTGTGTGTGGAAAAGAAGCAGATTATGGGGAAATAGGACGGTTGAAAGCAGGATGGAGGGATGCAATCTTTGCTCAGGAAAGTGGAGGAAAGACAAACTGAAGCTGCGTCTTGTTATTGTGGTTTAATTAACATGGATGCCAAAGGCGAACCTGTGCACAAGTGTGATTGCACACAGCTCAGGGCTGTGTCGACATATGCGTCCAGAGAGATAAAAGCGTGCAATCGCCATTTGTATCTAAAACTCTCCACTAAGGCAGCCCTTCTCTATTTACTGCTGGAAACAGAGAGCAGACGGTTTAAATGCAGAATGTGTGGGTGAAGAGGAATAATGAGTGACAAATAAAGTGTCAGATGCATTAACGCTGCCGCCTTAGTCTTTGCTCTCTGGTGGAACTGTAATAAAGCCATGGGAATTTGGAAGAATTGGAATTAGAAGATGAATTTACACACTATTTGTTTGACGCTAGAGCTGCCTATAATATATTGTTTGAGCAGTGAAATCGCAATGTACGCGTGCGCAATAGTCACATTGCAGGTCCTGCAATTATTTGTATTCTATTCATTTTTTTATTTATTTGTATATATTTTTTGTAGTTTTTAAAACATGTATTTATTTAATTGTATTTTTTAATAATATTTTATTAATTTAATTTATTTTTAATTATTTTGTGTTATTCATTTATTTATGTATGTATTTATTTATTTTATTTAATATTTAAAATTAGATTTTATTTGTAAAAAATGTTTCTATTTATTAATTTTCATTTAATTATTTCAAGAAAGATGATACTGACACGTATGTTCTGTGTCGACCACAAATCTGTTTGACCACACAGCTGTTATTTACTCCTTAGTAGTTTTTAATATCACAATATATATCGCAGGGTTAAAAAAAATCGTAATGTAACTTTTAGCTTATCCGGACGAAGTTGTGATGAGCTATTGGCATCTCGCTTCGTCCGTTGTCCTGACCCTGACCCTGAACCTAAACCTGGCCCTGACCCTAACCCTAATCCAGTTAAGTAGCAAACCAGTGCACCAGTAAAAATGTCCACCTTAAACCAGATAAAATACACTAAAAGCAGCCTTAAACAGACAAACATGAATAAAAAATCCCTTTAAAATCGTCGTCGTCCACAATCAGTGGTGGATCTAGACGGCTATTTTTAGATGGGCCTAAGTGAAGTTGGGGGGGGGCGTATAACAACAATGTAATAAAATTTCTGGAATTGAAACTTAATTAAAAAATAAATAAATAAACACAAATAATTAAATCTACATAGTTTATTTTCATTGACATTTATAAATAAATAACTATATTAAGGATATTGATCAACATTTCAGTTTGATGAGGCAGCGAAAATTGGTCTAGAATTCTGTTTGTGAGTTTGTGATTGGGTGGGCACAGCTGTCATTCAGGGTGGTCCCCGCCCACCCAGGCCCTCCTGTCCACAATTCACTAAAATCACTTCTCCTCCCTCAGTTGTCAACAGATTTAAATTCTGACTGATTCATTGGATAGATCTAAACATTAGGCACAAAACGTATCACTTCTTTTGTTGAAATGTGCCTTTGTAAACAATTTATTTACAACTTTGTATATTTTTCCAGTCTTACTAAAATCACTTCTCTCCTCTCAATTCTCAATGGATTTCAATTCTGATTTTATGATCTATTGAATGACTCCCTTTTGTTGATAGTAAGACATCACAGGTCCAGATGAGCACAGGGACATTGGCACTATCTTTTTCTGATATGATGCAGAATTATTTGACACTCATGGGTACACAGTAAATTTTGCAGTGTTAAATCAACACTTCGAGAGTTTATTTAACTTCTTCTAGAGTGTATTTGGTCCCATTGTCTCCGAATTAACACTGCAAAATCTACAGTGTACACTAGTAAGAATGTCCCTCTAAACCAGGATGAAAAACAACATTGTAACACGAGTGCAATTCAACTTTTTATTGAAAGAAACATCAATATTGTAATATATATATATATATATATATATATATATATATATATATATATATATATATATATATATATATATATATATATTTGCTTTTCCTTCAATAATTTGTTGCACAAATTTAAAAATATATTAGATTTTCACTTGAATAATATAAATGAACTCAACACAACTGCTCCTCTTTTCTATGAAATGACTATTGTGACTATTGCGCACATGTACATTGCAAACAATATATGGTGCAGCTCTAATTACAATCGTATAAACATACAATATATAGACAAAAGTTGTTGTTTGGAGCAGATTTCAGGAAGCTGGTCTGTATTCCAAACACAAACTGTTCAGCTTCTGGCTTTTCTTTTACTCCAATCGGTTCTTTAAATTCTGATTTCTTCTAATCTATTGCTTTTCAGAACAGATTTACCCAACACAACTATGCAGTCCCCCTTTGTAATTTATCTGAAGAATAAACAATCAAGCACAGACACACAGGAACAGAAGCTGCTGTGTGGAGGTGTAACAGTCACAACACTGAATTGGAAAGATCAGATCTCATTTTATGGTAAATTAATCCATGAAAATGCTGAAACTCAATAGAAAACCTGTCTGATTTTTTTTTCTTTCTAAAGTTAATGTCACAGAAACGGAGAGTTGATTGTTTTATATTTTCTGATTCAGATGAAAACCAACAATTCAATACAATCTCAGGAGCTTAAACAATTCCATAATCAATTAATTGATCAATGAAGACGTTGAAAACTCTGTGTATAGAACTGAGGAAAAGGAAACAAGCTTTCATCATCACTTTTATTCCTTAATAATATAAAAATATATATAAAGCATGTGAGCTGACTGTTTTTTTTTTATTTAAATTACAGATAACCTTGTGTAGAAATGTATCAACAGTATATTTTTCCAATGGGCTCAAAACACAAGCTTTATTTTTATTTTTTATTTTTGAAGAAACGAAACAATAATTAAAGTAGGGTGTTGCGAACACGTACATTGTGACGTCGATGCTACCTATATATTATGCAGCTCTAATTCAAAACATTTTGTGGCATTAGTCAAATAAATACTTAATATTTGCACAAAGTGTCTTTTCATACTTCAAAATGGCAATGAGTAAATGAATAATCTCATCTCCAGACCAGTATATGGTCCAGTACTGGCTTTGAGTGGCATTAGCAGCAGTTACAGGATCATATCTATACTCACTCCTTCAGTTGAATTAATGGAATCTTTGAAAATGTCTTATTGGACCCGTATGTATGAGAGATGATAAAGCTGACATTACAGTCCCTAAAGGAAAAACAGACCTCGCCTCTAGAGACAATTATCTTCGCCTGTAAAATATGGAATCATTCCATAATTGGAAAACCACGACATTTGGAGTTATATTTCCACAGAATAAAAATAAGATTTAGGCTATAAAAATGAAGCTTCTACAGATAATAATGATGCTAATAATCTGGGAATTCCTGTACGAGTTATGAACTACCAGTACTTTAACCGTGTAGTTTTATCATGGGAATAATTTCCACATCATCTTTTTTAAAAATAAATTATACAAAGAAGAAAAAGGAGATATCTAAAACATGCAAGACACTGACACCTTTTTAAACTGGACTGGTATAAAAAGGCTCATTTGCATTGATTTCTCTGCTTTCACACTGTAATTCAACATAAATGACCATTACATATGTATAGATTACAAACATCAAACCACTTCTAGACACATTAGTATAGATTATTTTCTGGGTAATTGCTTCTCACCTGCCATGTCGGTGGCGAACGGTCGGTCTGGCCTCCAGCCGGTGTACCAGCCCACTACTTTACCCGCGGACACCAGGGGGCGCTCATACGCACGGCCGCCCACAAACCCCACAGGCCAGATTGAAACGCCTCGAGTGCTACGCATCTGAAAAAAGGAACCAAAAAAAAAAACCCAAACAAACAAACATGTGATTAGTTTTTGTGTTAATTTGATTCTTTAAAATCACATGAGCATCCACAGACTCGTGATGAGAATCAATTTTGTTTATTGGTCAGATTCTTATTAATGATTCCTCGTCAGTGTTTTGATCCACACAGGTTTTCACAGACATAAAACACATTATATACATAATATTTACACAAAGGAACTGTCATTCTGTCTCATTGCATCTTATGTCATGATGATAATATAGTCTTTTCTGATTCTCATTTACTGTAGATGTTCATAAAATGACTGCTTAGTGCTTATGTTATTCTTCTATCAGACATTTTGGACATTATTGGATGCGCTCTCTGCTGAAAATTAGCTACACTTGAGTGTGGAGTGTAGGTTTTCAATGGGATACCATTTCAATGATAAAAGCTGCAAAAATCAATGACTCTCATGCAGAACCTACTACAAAGACTCTCCCTTTTATATGCATGTTTTCTCCCCTCGTTTTGTTGCTCAAAAGGTGCGGTTTGATTATTTATTTACTTTTATTTTTTAATGTCTTTTATTCAAAAAGAATATGCAAAGCTTTGTTGTTGGATGTTTTCAACAGCATAGATGCCAATTTGATGTTATTGTTGATAATGTTAATTTAAAAAAAAAAAAAGTTAAAGATTGGTGAATTCAAAAGGTGACACTACTGATTTTTTATGCAAAAATGAATATTATTCTTCACAATTGTCTACGAATAAATGACATTTTAGGTCATGAAATCTGGAGATTGAGAAAAGGAATTTAAAAGTGGATTATTTTTCCTGTTCAAATGGAAAGATTAGAAAACGATGGCATCACACTCCAATTTGTACATGTGTGTTGTTGCTTCATATAATGAACCTGCTTCTGCAACATCAAATATAGGTCATACCTGCAGGAAATTAAGGTCAGCAGAAGCATTACTGGGAAATGGATCAGCTCAATCTTGTCATGATGGTGTTGAAATCATCGTAATATAAAAGATGCACTTCCACAACCTGATGCAGCACAATGACATCATCGATGACAAAGGCTGGAGTGACAAACAAGCTAAATGTTATAAACACTTAATACAGAACAACAAATGTTCTATATCTCTGCAGTGTTTCTTTACATTGTCCCTTATAAATAAATAAATAAATAAATAAATAAAACAAGTGGCTCCAGGCTCAACAAAGCCTGCCCTTCGCACGTATTATTATTATTATTATTATTATTATTATTATTATTATTATTATTATTATTATTATTATTATTATTAGCTGATGTCATCATGTCTATACATGTGCTGATGTCAGTAAATGATTGCCTCTGTATATGTGCAAAGTCTGACATAAACCGAAACAAAATGGATGTTTTTTATAGACATTAGTACATGGGAGAAAAACAAGTTATAAAAAATCATGTTTTTTTATTTCATTTTTTTACTTCGACCTACTTTTCAGAAAATGTAATCGCATGTATTCTGCATTTGAGTTCATCTACAAACCAACTTTGACATTTCACCCACAATAAGAAAATGGGGGGAAAAAAAAGATTTGAAAAATGTCAGAAAAAAGACTGCAACTTTGACCTACTTTCCCCAAAATGTAATCACATGTATTCTGGGTCTCTAGAAACCAAATTTTATTATTGATCCAAACAATGGATTTGCTGCTAGAGTGTAAACAAACAAACAAATTGAAATAAAATGAATATCCCATGTCTCCCCTTCAGGGGCCGAGTAATAAGGTGACAGGAGTCCATATATTCATGTGTGACTTATTCTTATTCTTCTATATGTAAAATTATTCACCATGTGTGCGAATGAATCCAACAGAAACTAGAGTTTGTATCAGATTGCAGATGTTTTTGTATTTCTTGCACTAAAATACAAAAATAAGTGCCACAGTTGGACGATATGTTGAGTGGTGAGTTGTGGGAAGCATCCAAAAACAGACTGATTTGATTCACTACAAGCTCTTTACTGAAAAAATACAGGATGTAGAAATTAAACTAGACAAAAGTTAAGCTAAAGAAACAGCAACAATCTGTGTTTCATAATTTTTCAAAATAAAACCAAAAATAAGACAACGAAAAAACAATTTTTTCTTTATTATTTTTTCCAAAACCAAAATGAAAAAATGGACAGTGCTGCATTTATTTTATTTATTTTTTAAAATTTTTTAATTTTTGTGTTTAAATGAATAATGGGGAAAAAAAAAAGGATAACGGTCGTTTCTCGTTTTACCCAATTTTGACCTGAAGCAAATTGAGTAAATTTAATCTTAACAACCAAAGAACACTTGAAGATCATTATGGGATGATATGACACCAAATTTCTCTGTGGTCATATCTTCAGGTCTTAGGGTGACCCTCTTTGTTTCCCAAAATAAGATGTAGTTTTCCATCTTTGTCACTGGGGGTCAAAAGTAATTTGCTTTTTGGATAAAAAGCCATTATCTGTTTTTTTTCCATTATTCATTTAAACACAAAAAACCCTGAAAAACCGCATCAATCCAACTATTATTCGTTCATTCAGTTTTCCAAATAAAACCAAAAATAATACAACGAAACAACAACTCGTTCTTCATTATTTCTTTCCAAAACCAAAATGAAAAAAATGGATAATGATGCGTTACAAAAAGGGAAAATCGCAACTATTTATCGCAACTTTCATCGCAATTTTTTGTAAAAGCTCATTTTAAGATGAAACAATCTCAAAAAAGGCCCACGAAATCTTTGAAGAGCTGTGGCCGTCCAGGAGGGAACAAGGTGTAGAGAGAAATAAACCAAAAAATAGAGAAAGAAAAAAAAAAAAGAAGTGAAATAGTGTGACATGATGAGGAACCAATAAGAAACAGGACGACAGAAAGAGTGATCATGACACAACACTGTACTGAAGACAAATATCCATCATCAGATGGATCAGAACATTTGAAAATAATTCTCGATCTCCATTCCTAACCTTTACTCAAGTGGAACCGAAGAGCCCAGAAAGTCAGTGACTACACTCATGAAATGGATTCTGAACTGAAATTATTTCAGCATCGGTGTCTGTGAATGATTAGTGATCTTTAATTTCATTAAAAACGGCTGTCGGAGCAGCACGTAAGCGAGTCTGAGGCTAACTGAAAGTACGACTAAATGGAAGTGTGTGGTGCGAAGCCGTCTTCCATCGTCGGTGAATGAATTTGCACACAGCCAGAAGCGGTGCGATGAGAAATGAGACGAAGAGAAAGTGAGATAAAAGGCAAAGCGAAGGAGGGAGGAGAGTGGACTGTGTGAGTTTTTTTTCCCACAGACGTCTGTATCTTGTCTTTGTGTGTGGATGCATGTGTGTGTGTGTGTGTGTGTACATGTTTGAGATTCTGTTTTCCTGCACTGGCCACCCTGAAGCCCATTCATTCAGACAGCACTCCTCATCGCTCACCCAAACAGCCTCCAGCCTTTCGCTCATGACACAACAGAACAAAACCAAATCAGTAAGCAGCACTGCATTACTGCACTCAGACATCACACTGAAAACTCACTTTTAAGGACATCAGAAACCCAGCTTATATGCAATAATATATGAAGAGGTTTTTTTTTTTGGGGGGGGGGATTTCTGCTGCAGACTTTCAAGTAGTGGTTATTGATATCACTGGGGCCTGAAACACTGATCTTTCTACACGACAACTACATGAATCAAATATAATGAACCCATTCAGGCTCAGTTGCTACTTCTGTGGCAGTATTCAAATGCATTTTTCTCTACACTGAACCTTTCTTAAGTCATTTATCATCATGTATTGTAGTAATGTACTCTTTATTTAATTTTATGTCAGTGTAAATCATGTATTTTCCCAATATTTAATGTACTGATCATGTAGATGTTCATTAAAAGTCACAGTAAATTCAAAGGTTTCACTGCTCTACATTAAATGTGTTAAATCTCACATAAGTTAATAAGATGAATTAGAAAAAAAAAAGACAAAAGTGATGGTTAGTTCATGTTTTTAATATGTATGATGGTGTGTTATTCCACATATATGGTGGTTTATGTACATGTATACAATGGATTTGTAAAAGTATTTGTAGTGTGCGTTTGTTTTTGTATATGTTTTATTTTCTTTATTTTTTGTTTGTTTTGACATTCATTATCATAATAAATCCATTAAATCCATAAACCATTAAATATTCCACTAGAAAGAACATGTAAAGTGAATGGATCATAATGTGCAGACAGTGTTTTGAAGTAAAACTGACACCAGTACTGTGTTCCAATATCCATACTATCAGTAGTACACTTACACCCAGTACATTTTCAGTACTTACCAAGTGTACATATTTCAGTGGGTAAGTTTGATTCCAATTCCAATACTGTAGGAAATGACAGTCACGACTACGGCCCGCCAAATGACATTTGAAAATGTAAAATACACTAAAAAGTGAAACTTTTCTGGCCTGCTAAATGGCTGATTGGTCGTCTGATTTGGGTGCTGTCGCCATCTTTACTATTTATGAGCCGAGTTGATTATTATCTATTAGCTCCACCTCTTCCTTTATGTAGCTAAGATAGTGCCTGTTGAGTTCAAAGAGCGTACATGTTTCTACATTCAGACGTTTGAGCATTATGAGGACACATCCTGGTACTTTAAGTCCACTTCTCTGTTGCCAGAATCATAATGTGAACACCTAAACTAAGTAAGGTTATACTACAGAGAGTCTGGACACTGGAACACAGCACAGTATTCATTTGGACTAAAAGCTATTCTCTTATTTATTCTATAAATGTCATATTTTTACCCCAAACTTATCTTGGAAACTTGAGCCAAACAGCATTTAATACTTGAGTTTTTTTTTATCATTAACAAACATGTGGTTAAAATGTTTTTATGTTTTATTCCGGAAGTATTTTACTTGTCAATCAGTCATATTGGATGGGGTTAAAGATGACCAGAAATGAATAAAATAATGAAGAAAATAATAATAATAAAAAAATAAATGGAACAAGATCTTGTGTCAAAAGTACAAGTGATCATGGATGATCCTCCATCAAAGCTGTCAAAAGTTATTTAGAGTACAGTGTGATGAAGGGTTTGTTACTGCTGAATGGCAGCACATGGTAGACATCATTCATATACTCTTAGACATCTCTGAATAATATTGCATCTAATTCCCCACTGGTTCTGTGGTGAGTGCACGCACCACATTGGTATATTTACCCCTACAGAAAACATTCAACAGTCATAGCCAGCGTTGGTAAAGTTCACTTTGATTAGGAACTAGTTCAAAGTTCAGTTCAAGTTACTTAATATGAATTAGTTCAGTTCATCGTTCATTCTTATTATTGTTAACTTATTATTAACCGTTGCTGACGTTATCCTGACTGTAGTCAGGAAATCAGGGGAAAATGCCGCCCTCCTCTCAGACTACCTTACCCCGGGGTTAACTTCCCTCTCACAAGGAGCGGTTTCAGTGAGCTTCGTTTTCAATGTTTATTTCCAAGAACGGGACAACACCTGCTCCGGTCGCCGGTCACACTCTGTACATTTAACTCTTTTTCTCCACTCCCAAAAACTCTCTGCACCCATCGCTCTCTCTCTCTCTCTCTCTCTGCCCAAAACGCTTCTCACTGCCTATTCCACAACATCATGTTGCCAAAATGTGTTCATAATAATACAAAAATGACATCTATGATAATGCTGTGTTTTGATCCCATTTTATTCCTTATAGGACTCAATAATTACAACGTGATAAGAACGAAATATGAACTACATAAGAGCGCAGTTCAATAAATGCCAGAATAACTGCGTTCACAACTTCCTGTTCATTTGGCAAAAGTGAACGAGTCATTCACGTTCTTCAAAAACATGATATCGTTCGTGAACGATCATTCAATGAACTCGTTCAGGTACAACACTGGTCATAACAATACACTGCTCATTCATTATCTAGCTGTGCTGCTGCCAGCTGGGCCCCTCCTCCTCTGAGCTTGGGGGTTGAATAGAGCAGGTGAAGCAGCTGCCCTTTTATGGTAAAGAAAACCCCCAGTCATACCATATGTACTCTGGGTGAAGGGGGGGGGGTCAACTGTATAGATTAATTAAGGTAAAAATGACGTCTAAACTAAATGCTTTATCATTGTGGATGATTTATGGATGTCACTGTGGGAATGGGTTTAATGTGGAACCTATGGTAGGTCAAAAATATATTTTGTTTAGTTAATTGAATAATGGTTGGGCCAGGGGAGGGGCTTAGCCTTTATAATACTCTGGCCAACAGGCCCAGGGGTCAGTCTTTTAGGATGCCATGCAGTGTAACTATGCATGAACAATATGTTTTCCTACTTTAACAGAAAATAAAAGCAAGTTATTCAGTATTTGTAACTCTAGTCATCCTTTTTCAACTCTGAATGGAACAGTGAACCCACATTGTTGTGACATGCAGTCTTAAAAAAGCTAAAGGTAAAGTATTTTATTTGTCATTATACACCAGAGCCGTAGGAAGTAGTTTTCAAGAGTGGGTGCTGTAAAATAAATAAATAAGTGGGGGTGGTTCTCAAACTGTGGGTCGTGGTTCACGGCAAAGGAAGTACTCTATGTTCGATGCAAGAAGGTGACGTAAAGAATAAAAAAGGATAAAACAGGCTGTGACTGAAATGTTAGGTCGTAAATTATGCAAAGGCTTCGTATCAAACACATGTAATAGTTAACCATGACAGCCAGCGCAGAAACGCACAAAATAAAACAATAAAAGCAGCTCAGTGGTCAATGTTGGGGGTAACTGTCATTTCATTAATTTTGTCAATGACTTAGGAACGTAACTCATTTGAGCACTAATTTTAGTAACTTCATTAGTTACTAGACTCTTAACCATTTTTTTTTTTATTTAAAAATTTTTTTTTATTCATTGAAACTACACTGAAACACCGATAGGCTGACATTAAAAACACAGTATGAGAACTGCATCTGTTTTTTACCCTCGCTGCTGAGTTCAGAGAGAACGCACACGCTATCACCGCAGTGACAGTTGTAGATGTAGAAGTGTTAGCTAAAAGCAACGTCCACAAAGACATCCTTGAACATTTGTACTTGAGCCTTGTTGCCACAGTAACAGAAAACAAATCAGTCTGAATGAAGAATAAGAAAATTCTATCCCGGAGTTTATTTAATCTCCTTAACTGGATATTCTTGTAATTTCCCTCTTTTTTTTTTTTTTTTTTTTTTTGGGATCGGGTGGGGTTGCTGCCGAATCCCCAGCACCCCCACTTCCCACAGCTATGTTATACACTGTACAACAAAATGTGTGCATTTAACCTATCCTTAATGCCATTGGGGTAACCTGTGAGGAGCAGGGTTCAGCGCCTGGTGATCCATCTACTGTAGAACCAGGCTAATGGTCAGAATCACCTGGATGGAGGATTTGACCCTAACAAACATGTTTTTGGGTGATGGGGTAAACCAGAGCACCCAGAGGAAACCCATCCAGACACAGGTAGGGACATAGACTCCACAGAGAAAGGCCCGCACGGTCCAGGAATTGAACTAAGGTCTTCTTGCTGTGAGGAAAACAGCATTTCTATGGACAAAAATGGACCAAAACAAACAGTAAATGTATAGAATAAGAAAATACTTAAACAAAAATGAACTAAATAATCAAGAAAATGAACTAAATATTCAGTAAAATGAAAAGTAAAATAAAAAAATGTTGACCCCTGATTTATCATGGAAACTTGAGTCAACTCCAACCAGCTTTTAAGACTTGACTTTTCTTCATCACTAACACACATGTGGTCACATTTTATTAGTTTTATTCCATAAGCATTTGAATTGTAGACCAGTATTAGAAACAGGACTGTGTGCAGGGAATAAACTCCACAAAAAGAACTTTTACTCAGTTGAGATCAATTTACTGATGAATAGTTCTGGGTAAATTTCACATTTCAAGCTGTCTGAAGGTAAGGTAAAAAAAAAAAAAAAAAAAAAAAAAAAACATTGACAGCGCAGTAGGTGGTCTTTTTTTCCCCCCAATATGGTGTAGTTTGACGTGTCTGCGATGAAGAAGAGAAGCGTCAATCTGCCGCTGACAGCCTAATTAACTTCCATCTGCTCTCAGCTAAATGCAGATTGAATGTCGACACTTTTCAGTAACAAAAGCAAAACTGCAAGTTCCCAAAATGTCAGGTGTAAACCACCGCTGTTATACATGTAGAGTCACAGCATTAAACACAGACACCACATCAAACCTAGAGTATATGAAATCACTAAACTCTCAACGTTCTATATGGATCAAAAATGTCAAATACACAGAAAAGATGTTTTTCTTTTTATTTTAAGGCTGATGATTATTTCTAATGTTATAAAATAAAGTCAAACCAAGAAGAAACTTTAGGAAATATAAGCTTTATCTTCCAAGAAAATCCTCTGAAAATTAAACTAGTACTTGAATAGTTTCAGGCTGCCAAAAGATTTGTAGATTTAAGGATCTAAATTCAATTAAAATTAAGTAATAGGTAAATTTAATTAATAGAGAGAGAGAGACAGACAGACAGACAGACAGACAGACAGACAGACAGACAGACAGACAGACAGATAGATAGATAGATAGATAGATAGATAGATAGATAGATAGATAGATAGATAGATAGATAGATAGATAGATAGATAGATAGATAGATAGATAGATAGATAGATAGATAGATAGATAGATAGATAGATAGATAGATAGATAGATAGATAGATAGATAGATATTCATCGCCGCAGGGAAAATAGGTTGTCACCACCACCTTCAAATACACACACAGCACATACATACTGTACAATAAATAAATAAATAGATATGTTATTGGTAAAAGCTTTATTATCTGTTTCAGTTAAAAACAGAAATGTTCTTACTGTCACAGCTGAATTGAAATAAAAACAGAAACATTCACCCACACATGTACAACATTTTTTTTAAAAAAAGGTGCAGTTTATTAAGGACGGTTATGGCAGAGAGGATGAAGTGTCAGGTACCGTTTGCCTGATGGCAGCAGCTTGAAGTAATGTTAGAGTGGATGGGAGGGGTCTTCAGTGATGAGGGTGGCTTTCGTCATTACTGAGCGATTCAATTCAATGAGTTTTATTTAGCTTTTTTTTTTTTTAACTTGAATTAAGCATTTTAAAACATTTACATGAACTGTAAATGCTCTGCTTGGGTCTGAATTTTTCATTAATTTAACTCCACAGGTCCATTTTCAACTCTATTTCTAGTAATCACACAAGCCAGGTAGTTTTGAGCGCTGGCCCTTTAAATGCAAATTAGCTACTTCATGCTCCACCCCCTCGAGTCATCATGATCATGCTTTCTGTCCCGTTCAACCACTTGTGACCACTTTGTGAGTTTTGTCTGTAATAAATGCCACACAAATACATTTTACTTGGTCTAAAGTATTTGGTTTTTTTTTTTACAATATGTGCTTTTACTCCCTTTACTTCACCACAAATATCTGTACTCTGTCAAACCAGGACCATTTGTTTATTACTCAGCTTTATAACTGTTTTTGCCAGCATGTATCTGTCTATCTGTCTGTTTGTTTCCCTGTTATCTCAAAAAGTAATGAATGGATGTGGCTGCATTTTTCAGGAAATGTTGATACTGACATAAGAAACAAACCACTACATTTTGGTGGTGATTGATAGTGGTTGTGGTGGGAGGGGTGGACTGGGTGGACCGGCACTCGTGGAATTGAAAGTGAAACCTAGCGCTCATTTGGGTCATTTCAGGGGGGCTCATCTTAGATCAAGAGAGATTTCAATCAAAATGGATGGAACATGAAATACTTGTGACACACAGAGCATGAAGTGTACTTGGTGAATCCATTGGTGAATTAGCACATGTCAAACAGAACAAGACAAAAATGATGTAATATAATGAAACAAACATATAACGACACACTGGACAAGAACAGAAGTGAAAGAGTTTCATGTTCTGATGCTGATATAATATTCATTGTTTTCTTTGTATTATTGTCTATGTCATTTTATTTTATTTTAGCTAACATTCTTATTTTTACAACATAAACAGATATACAAAGACATGCACGGGACAAACATGTCAAATCCCACCCACCCTCCCAATTGTCCCAATATTTCAGATAGGGTCATGAGGGAAATAAATAAATAAATAAATAAATAAAAATGAATAAATAAAAAAAATTATATATATATATATATATATATATATATATATATATATTTTTTTTTTTTTTAATTTCATTAAATTATATATATATATATATATATATATATATATATATCTTAGTGCTGTCAATCGATTAAAATATTTAATCACGATTAATCGCATAAATGCAATAGTTAACTTGTGATTAATCACAGTTTAATCGCAAATTTTTTGTGTTATTGAAATTCATTGTAATTCTCTTATCAATGTAAAAAAAAATAATAGGCTTGGTTTGTACATGTTTGCTTTTTTAAATTAAAAACAAATAAGTAGTTTCACAGACGCTAACATCTGCTATAATATAACATATGACAAACGGGGAAAACATAAAAAAAATAATAATGAAGGCTCAAAAGCAGCCCCTGAAAATAGCCTGATACAAAAGATTTTTTTCCCTTCTTTAACATAAAGTGATACTGTGATATAAAATAATATGGATTTGTAAAATGACAACATGTTTGGGAACTCTAATCACAATTAATCATGATTAAAAAAAAAACAATTATGATTGAAAAATAAATAGTTAATTGCAATTTTACATGACATGTTTTTTTTTTTTAACAAATTAAATATTGCAGAGGGTTACGGTTCATACATCTCCAAAGTCTCCTATTAAATGTGACAAATCAGTTCCAAATAAGTAAGAAATGAAGGGGTCCCTGATAAGATGAACTTTATGTTCCTGAAGTTTTAGTCATTCATTAATCCCTGGTCTTCTAGTTCTTTTCCAGGCTTTGTAATTAATATGCTTATATGTACAGTATAAGTAATCATTGATTTTTATTTTTTTAATTCTCTGGTTGTAAACCCAATACAAACAGCTGTGGAGTCAACAGTAAGATATCTTGAATATATTTAGTCACTTCCTGCCAGACTTTCTGTGTTTCTGTATGTTGGCAAATATAATGAAAAAAAAATTACCCTTTTCTTTCTCACATTTGATACAAGCAACATTTTGTATTTTATCTGAAGTTAACTGACTTTGCATTATATCGATATTATGTTCAATCAGTGGAAACAGCCCTGTCAAAAGTTGGCTGAAAAAGCTACTTTTTCTTGTTATACATTAAGTTCACTCCTGAGTTTGTACCTTTTCACTTTAGCTCCAATAAAGAGGTTGAAACAGTACTTTCACTTTACCACAGGCAAGTATCTACAGTGTGTGTGGTGTCACTGAGTGTCTGTACAGATCATTACTGCTGTGCTGGTGCTGAAGGTAGGTCTGGTACCCTCCACTATCATTCTGGAGCAGCAGTAAAACGTCTTTGGATTGTTTTACTACTTCTTTAAAAGTCACATATCTTGGTGATAGATATAGTGGCAACACATTTCTACAATAGTGCTGTGAGGAAGCTCATCTTGGTAATAAAATGACTAAATCATAACAAAAGAAAGGAGCAGAAAAGTTGTGTCTTTATCAAAACTTACCAATTTCAGCATCTATTTGCTGCTGGGAGGTTGTTCTATTATGCAGCAAAGTGGACACATAGATAACAGGAGGATTGAAAGTGAAAAGGTTTTATATTTACTTTCTCTGTAGGGATATTCACCTTGTCCATCAAAGTCCACATAAAAGGAGCAGTGGGATTCCAGAAGACCATTAAGGACCGCCTACAGATCCATACCAGGCCTTGGTCAATTCTAAGTTTAAAGGTTAATTCACTTTATTATCCTTGTGCATTTTACCCATCCTAATGCACTTACTTCCTAACATTAGCGATTAGCATTAGCTAATAGAGTAGGATCAAGAGTTATTCTCCATATTTAACCCTTAAAGACCCAAATGTTAACCCGTAACCCTTTAACCCCTGATACGTCAGTGATGCCACGTTGTAAAGGATGGTTTAGTTTCAACATTCAGAAAAAATGTAACAACATTTATCTGAGTTTTGTTCATGGATCTGATATATGGAGATAAACAGGTGTCAAAAAGCAAGTGAACTCCACACAGAAAGGTCTGGTGTGGGAATCAAACCAGGGTCCTTCTCTAACCGTGCATCCCCAAACAGAGGACTTGTATAATGAACACGGCCAAGGACGGAAATAGGAAAATTAACCTAGCATAAATGTTTCTGGAACCTAAACACTCATGGTAGGTCTCGTCTCATCATCTGAACCCGCTTTATCCTCACGAGGGTCATGGGCGTCACTGGGGGTCTAATCCAGCTGCAATGGATGAAGGTGGGGTACACCCTGTATGAGTCTCCAGTTCATCTCAGGGCTGAACATTTATAGACAAACAATCACTGTCACATTCACACCTATGGGTAATTTAGATTAACCAATTAACCTATCAGTGCATGGAATAAGTAAACTCCACATAAAAACACACATCAGTGCTAACTATAGCGCAACAATAGTCGTGTTTCAAGCATCGGAACTTTTTTGAGGACATACTTTGGACCAGGCCATGAGTTAGCCCAGTCCTCTCAAGCATTGTGTTTCCATACACTTTTGGCTCTGTAAGAACCGTGTGATGATGTCATCATATTGTGTCAGTTACTATGGTAACGTCATTAACAAAAATGACCAAAACAAAACAGCAGCAGAGGAGGAAATCATAACAAGACTAGACATGGACACAGACAAAAGTTGGGACGTTTGTTGTGTTTGTGCTGTTGCTTTACACAGTAATAGTATCAGAGATTGAAAGAAGAAGAGGTGAACGTGAAGAAGGATTCCACAGAGAGCTGGAAAAGCGAGAAATTATTCTGCTTCGTCGTGTGGGAAACTTCCTTCAGCAACAACTCTTGAGTTGTTTGTCACGATCTGATGATGTCATTTGCAACAACCAATCTGTGTGACTTCCACCGAGCGACTCTACTAGGTTCTTGTAAAATGTCCCAGAGGTTCCGAGAGTGGAAACACACCTTATGCCATCACTGGGATGAAATGGAAATATTCTTGTTTACTAAAAAAAAAAATATCAGTGAAAAAGTGTATTGGACTTCAAACACAGACAAAGTAAATTGGTGCTTTTGGAGACTGGACTTCAGTGCATGTCAGGTGAACATCAATCAGTGTTTGTTGTGGCTGTTTTGATTTGAGTTTATAAAATTTGCACTTCAGAAAGTATGTGTGGGGAAAATGTTTGTTTTGCAAAATGCCTGTATTAATATAGAGCAGGCATCGAGTTCTGAGCTGCACAGAAAAGAAAGTGCCAGAAATGTTCTAATCTCATTGTTGGTTGTAATATGTTGAATTATTCTCTTAAATCCACTTTATATTTTTGTCACCACATGGAGTGTTTAGCAGCACGTCTAAACCTGGCAAATGAATGCTTATTTTATTTATATCACAGGTGTGAAACATAAGGCCTAGGGGCCAAATCCGGCCCACCAAATGATCCAATCTGACCCGTAGGATGAATAACAATGAAGATACCAATGGTGTAAAAAATATTTTAATTAATGTTCTACATACAGAATAATTAGATCTCAATTGAGTCAGAGCAGTAAAAAAAAGGGGGGGGGGGGGTGCACCAGGCCTTGCCACCACCAGGTCTAATGCACTGAGGGAAACACTGACTTTGTAAACTGTGTTTTTAAAGGTGCTATTTAAATAAATATAGTATTTGTTTATCTGTCTGTCTGTGATTTAACAAGATAAGTCAAAAACTTATGGACGGAGCTTGATGAAAATTTCGTGGCATGTTAGGGGTGTCACAAGAAACAAATGATTAGTTTTTGGTGGTGATCCAGAAGAGATCCTGGGTTCTGGATCACTTTGAAATGCATTCTCCATTTCCTGCAATGTCAAATTTCAAAGTGATCCAGAATCCAGGACCCCCCCCCCCCCCCGATCACCAAACAATATAATCATTTCCAGATCTGCTCAAAATTTCATCGAAATCTGTCGTTGATAACTAACAGACAAACAAACCATAAACCTCTTTGATGGACCTCTCTTCATTCGAAAGGGGGAGGTCTGCCTTGGCGGAGGTTTTAGTGCTTTTCTCGTTATTACCTTCACCAAGGAAGTTATGTTTTTGCCGGTGTTCGTTGGATGTTTGTTTGTGTACAAGATAACTGAAAAACTTATGGACGGATTTTGATGAAATGTTCAGGGTAGGTTGGTAATGGAGAGATCTGGAAATGATTAGATGTTGGTTATAAGTGTGGGGGGGGGGATCTACGCTGTCAGAGTGCTTTGCTAATTATTATTATTATTATTATTTAGAAATTAGTCCAGCTGCTTGAACTCCAAAAAGCAAGTGCATAGTCAAAACTGGGGTAATTAAAAAAAAAGGCCATAGAAAATAAAATAAATAAATATGAAGGAAAATTCCAACAATACTGAAACTAATAATAATAATAATAATAATAATAATAATAATAATAATAATAATAATAATAATAATAATAATAATAATAATAATAATAATAATAATAATAAATGAAGGAAGGAAGGAAAAATAAATGAATGATGAAAAAATGAAAAAAAACAAACAAACAAACACAGCAACAAAAATAGCCAAAATCATCCAACTCATAGTAAGTCGGTGTGACTGGTCTGTGTTTTGGGGTTGCACTGAGCATGCTCAGAAGGCTATAAAAAGCACAAGGTCTATTCTACTGGTACGCTTTGAAATGTTTCCACCTGAGCAAACTGTTGAATATTTAAACCTAATCCTATATTCAGAACATTCATCACAGACACATCAGGAGTTAAAGGCTTAATAGATAGAAACAGATTGTGGGAGTGAACAGAGGAGGATGAACTGAGCTTTAAGTTCATGTCTAACCTCCAGTTCACCTGCAGAAGGACAGTAGTGAACACGGTTTCTGTTCCGTCACCTCTTACAACACTTTCATTTCTCTTCTTTACTTTCTTCTCTTCTCTCCTGCTCGGCCCCTGGACGACACCAGCAGCAGCAGCTTTGAAGCCTGTTCTCCATTAATGCTTGGGCTCCTTGTGTTCACCCATGTGGCTGTAAAACCCTTCCCCCTCGATTCTCTTTTGCCGCTGCTTTACCTTTCTCTCTCAGGCCAGTTTTTCAAAGACTCCAACTACTTTACTTGGCAAAAAAAAAAAACACACACAGATGAAAAGAAAACTGGAGGAAGAGGAAGAAAGAGGCTGAGTGTGTGTTGGTAGTTCCCAGATCTTTCTTGGAGTGGATCGTTAGTTTGGCTTAGCTCCTAAGTCCTGGTTTGACTGTTAATGATCCACTGGGATGAATGCTGGGCCTCAAAGCCCGGGACAGTTTGACGTGTTGTTAGAAAGACACAAATGGGAACAGTTCCCATGGATGTGCAAGCATGTTCAGAGACACTAACTGGACTTAAGGAGCCCTGAACACTAACATTCCTCTTTGCTTTAGAACATGGGTGTCAAACATGCGGCCCGGGGACCAAATCTGGCCCACCAAAGGGTCCAGTCTGGTCCTTGGGATGAGTTAGTGAAATGCAAAAATGACACTAACATATTAATAATCCTTACATCAGCCATGTCCAAACTATTCCACAAAGGGCTGGTGTGGCTGCAGGTGTTTGTTCCAACCAATAAGAATTTTAAAATTCTTATTTTTGTTTTTAAATCTTTGAATGGTCTCGCCCCACCTTACCTCTCTCCATCAGTACACTCCCACCTGGACTCTCAGGTCATGCAACTAATTACTTTTGGACATAAAAAAAAAATCGAACCGGAAGCTCAGAGGGGAGAGAGCCTTTTATGTTGCTGCACCGAGCCTGTGGAATAAACTGCCTTTGAATGTCTACACTGTCCAATTTTAAAACGCGTATTAAAACACATTTTTACTTCCTGGCCTTTGACTCAGTGGCTCAATGATTTTACTTATTTTATTATATGATAATTTTATTTTTATTTTATTTTATTGTATTTTTTTATCTGTATAGTTTTAGCACTTTTTTATTATATTTTTAGATTTATTTTATTTATTGCCTTGTTCTCCTTTCTCTGTTTTGTGTTTTATGGCTTGTAGTGTGCAATGCTTTGTGTCAGCTGTGTCTGTTTTAAAGCACTTTTATAAATAAAGATGGTATGGTATGGTATGGTATGGTATGGTATGGTATGGTATGGTATGGTATGGTATGGTATGGTATGGTATGGTATGGTATGGTATGGTATGGTATGGTATGGTATGGTTTGGCATGGTATGGTATGGTATGGTATGGTATGGTATGGTATGGCATGGCATGGTATGGTATGGCATGGCATGGTATGGTATGGCATGGTATGGTATGGTATGGCATGGTATGGTATGGTATGGTATGGTATGGTATGGTATGGTATGGTATGGTATGGTATGGTATGGTATGGTATGGTATGGTATGGTATGGTATGGATAAGCAGCAGCAGCACACCAGACTGGACTCAGTGAATCAACTGATCTCAGTCTTCAGAGTTGATTGGTCAAAGTGTGAACTCTTGGTTGGTTGCAGCCACACCGGCCCTTTGTGGCATCGTTTGGACATGCCTGGGTTAGATAGATTAGATAAATAATGACAACTGCAATTTTTTCTCTTTGTAGATGTAAATATTTTCATGTAATTACCCAAAAAAAAAAGTACAATTTTGCATGAAATGTGAATAAACCTTTGGGCTTAGTTAACAAAAATCGATAAAAGATATAGTCGACAATAAATTCCATTGTCGACACATGTTTTTTCAACAGAGTGAGACATCGCATTTGATTATAATCTTTGCAGAGAGTGGCTCAGGCACAGTAGTGTCTCTGTCTCTGAGCGGTAAGAAATGACGGTGTCAGCATCAGGTACACATACCAAAACTTCTAACATTTGGGAGCATTTTATACTGAATATGGCGAATAAAAAGTCTACTGGAGAGGTTTGTAAAGCAGACCATGCGTATCACAGCAGTAACTCAGTGATGCACAAACGTTGAAATGGAGTCTGATCACCTCTGTATGATTTAAGCCAATACAGTTTTTATGACATACATTGTACATTTTATAAGCGTATCTTCACTATAAAAGAACTTGAGCGTTATATCAGACTGTGCCTGACAAATGTATTTTAAATTAAAGGTATGTTGTTTGAGGCTGAGCACTGTGCTTTAGATAGGATATTTTTATTTTTACAAATCTGCAGTATTTTCAATAAAACATGTATTTTTCATTGTACCCATCTTTATTGTATTTATTATGATTTGCTACATAATTAAACCAACTTCATGCTAAAGAAAAAATTTACAATTATCTGTTTAGTCGACTATGAAATAATAACCTTAACAAATATGAACAACCACAACTATCTTAGGTAAAGAAACTGTAATTATAACAAGATTCTGGTAAATATTAGCAAATGTTTTCTGTATTTTTAGCCCCAAAGTGATCTGTAAGTTATAATGTACATGTGGAACAGTGGTAAAATTACACCTTTTTTTCAGTTTGTTCATGATATTCACATTATATGAAATAAGATAAGATAAGATAAGATAAGATTCCTTTATTCGTCCCGCAGTGGGGAAATTCACATGTTACAGCAGCAGAAGAGGGCATCAGTAAAAAGAAACAATATACATTAAATATCAAATAAACAATATAAACAAGTAATATAAACAGTACTATACAAAAACTATGAACACTATGAACAGTTGGGCGGTTAAGTTATATTGATAGTTTGTAAGATGTAAACATTTTTATGTTCTAAAACATTTTTTCTATATTATCATATTATTATTTCACTGGCCCGGCCCACTTCAGATCAACTTTAGCTTCATATGACCCCTGAAGTGAAATGAGTTTGAGACCCTTGTTTAGCCACATTTTGTAATAAACGTCCAAAATGTAATAACTTTTTCATTTCATTTTGTAATAAATTTTACTGCATTATATAATAAATTATTACATTTTGAGAAGATTATTACGAAATACACTTGCAACTTTTTTATTCTCTAGAAAATGTAATAACATGGTGCATTACATAATAACAATTCTAAAGTACAGTTTATTTGTTTGTTAATTGTATTTTATTTTAATTTGATCATGCAGGTTAAACAAATTCTACTTGTTTACAGAGCTGCTGTGACCAGATAATTTATCCACTAAGATTCAAACAACAAAATTTCTACTTCCAAAATATATCCGTAATTTCAAATCATCCTAATGTCTAATATGCCTAATTCCCAGCTTGGAATAAACCACTTGAAATGTTTCCCATACAGCTGCTTCAGTTTTAATGTCACACCAACAACGCACCTGCTGCTGCAAAATTGAATAAATTATTACATAATGCGGCAAAATTTATTACAAAATACAGAAGTTTATTACAAAATTAAATAAAAAAACGTATTACATTTTGGACGTTTATTACAAAATGCGACTCAACACGCCTGCTTTTGAATATATACTGTATATAGTCTCTGTTTTGCACATATTCCTCCAATTCTCTGCATAAATTAATTAATGTGTTCTATCTTATTTTGGTGCCACAAAGGTTTTTATGGGTTGAATTGTTTTATTTTCAAACACTTGCTCTTATCTGAGCCAGTTATCAGACATTTCAAAGTGCATATTTATTCTCTGCATTAGAGAAAAGGCAAGAACATTAATTTATTTTCTTCTGTGTCTGATTAAAAACCTTGTAAATATCTTTAGAGATGAAAAGTATACATCATTGGATGTTTTAATCCAAAAACTGTTGTAAGTGTTACTTGTTATGTAAGTTATAAAATAGCTACAAATACCAGAGCAACACATTTCAGTGTATTTTATGAATATATAATGAGGCGATCCTAAAATTTCGTTGCTTTGGAGAACAACTGTGTTTTTATCTATTTTCTAACAGTGTTCAAACATCCCAGTCTTTTTATCTCGAGATCATAAGTGAATTGTTTTTATCTTGTGTTCAGTTCTGACGTTAACATGATCATTTATGTTGTTCCCTAGAAAAAAAAATTATATATATCTATGATCTCCAGATGTTGAAATAATATCCTGTCAGCACATGTTTATCAAAGATCAGGAGTTTGAACATGAACAGATCGTATCTTTAGCAACTGAATCTGAAAAGGTCAAACAAAGGAGTTGTCATTTACTTTCTTTTTTTAAATCGAGGGTATTCTCTGATAATAAAAAAAACATAAAAAATTTGCCTACTTTCTTAGATGTTTCTGTTTGAGGTTAAAATTGTTACACAGATTTATTATTTATTATTTTATTATTTATTATTTATGTGGCCTTTTACATTTTACTTTCCCTTTCAATGACTTAAATGATAAAGTATTGAATATGTTTAAAATATATACATTAATTAATTAATAATTAACCCTTTTAGTGATAATTACTTACTGTATTCTATTATGTTTTGGAAAAATCAATGCCATAACTAAACCAAATGAGTTGTTTGAATACGAAAACTGAAAACATACAATGCAATGGTCTTTTTTAGTTGCGATTACAAATAAAGTTAAGTTTCTGTGAGGGAGGGGCGGGGCCTATATCAAGGCATGTCTGGTGGGTCTGGTGTTTGTCACATTGCATTGTGAGTATTTGTGTTAAACATGTGGTGTTTTATTAGCAGGGGTTAAGTGGGATTGTTGAGTTTATTGTGTTACTGTTAAAATGTTAGTTTATATGTGTTTAATGATGATTATTGGCTATTTTGTGATTTTTGAGATGATGAGTGAAGGCTGTAGGCACAACTATGGCTACTTCCTTATTACCTATCAAAATAAAAGCACAGATTAAGTTTTTATTTATTTATTTATTTATTTATTTATTTATTTATTTATTTATTTATTTATTATTCTTAAAGATAATTATTTATTTAAATTTTTAATTGATTAATTTTTATTTCTTTTTAAAATTATTGATTTTATATTTGTTCATTACTTTTTATTTGAATCATTTTAATTTGTTTAAATTATTATTGTATTTATTCATTTATATTGTTTTTTAAGTTATTATTATTATGTAATTGAATTTTAAATTTTTACAATTATTATTTTGAATTTTATGTATTTTTAAAAAAAGATAAGTTTAGACTCACTACCCAATCGCTACTTGATTATTACAAACTTGGTCCACATGACATGATTATGTGTGTGTACAGTATGTGTGTGTTTGTGTGTGTGTGTGTGTGTGTGTGTGTGTGTGTGTGTGTGATTAAAGTCTGAATAAATTAATATAGTTAATGTGAATTTAATACATGCCATCCATTGTAAAATAAAAATAGTTTTCTGGTCGTAGAGTATTTAATCATGCACTGGAAACTAATAACAGACCACTTTACCATCATTTATCATCATAAAAACATTTGCTCACTTGTGTCTCCTGAAAACGCAACACCCACCTCCGCCACAAAAATCTCCCAGATTCTGCTCCTTAAATGTTGGCAGGTATGTAAACATGGCAATGACCTTAAATATTAGAATGATTTATAGATACATTCATTATAATTCTATCATATAAAGTAATTTTTCAGTTTCCTCGTGTCCACTACACCTTATTTCTTTTAAAACTCTTCTTCACTTCATCAATATCAGGTTGTGTGTGTGTGTGTCGTTTCTTTAATTCACATGATTATTTGCAGCAAAAAAAGGTCTTTCCATTGCAGTTTTGAGTGACATGTCAATTGTGTTACACTGGGAAAAAAACCACCAGTTGTCAGAGCAAAAGCTTTGAATGAAAAATGTGAGTTTAGGCGAAATTATAGATTTTCCATTTTGTACATTTTTATACACAGGATATATCTGCGCAATTTGAGTGTCAAGAGGGTCAATGGATACATGATGAGTGTTTCCTATGGTGACTCAATGAGTGGCTTCTATTTAAGCATTGGCAGGTAGATTGGATTCTGGAGAAAAGGTTGTCATGAATGAAAACGTATATTTAAGAGCTGGCAAACCAGGAAAATAATCTAAGCTTTTTTTTTTTTTTAACCATTTGTCACCTCCACTGGCTGCATACTGCATTCACAGAAAACAACAAGTGGAACGAGGGACCCAGAAAAAGTGTCACCCAATTTAGCGTCACCCATGTGGGGTTAAAACCGTCCCCAGCAGCGAATCTGAAGTAGCATTAGCATTAGCATCTACAAGAGAAGCAGTTGATGCACAAACTGGAAAAAATGGTGGGTCAAACTGGTTCATGTGCTCTCTGTGGAAATAAAACCTGTTTTTTTTTTCTATTCATTTTTCTACTGTGAAAAACAGCTGGAAACAAAGCAATCCGGATGTTTTTTTTTTTTTTTTTTAAATAAATCAAACACACAATGTATTCAACAACAATGGAGAATATAACAATATTAATGAAATAACCATGGAATGACAGCTTTAAGAAAACTACATGCAGTTTTAACAATATTATATGTCAGTTCATCATTTACACATGTCAATTAAGACTTACACTTCACAGTAGATCAACAAGTACATAAAACATTAAATGTCAGGCAGAATATTGGTAAACTTGTCCTTCAGACATTTAAAAAAAAACCATATTTGTTCAGGTTACTTGTATTTTTGTGAAATGATCATTTTAGTGTAAATACAATAAAATTACATGAACATATTTACATTTATAAAGAGAAACATTTGGAAATGAGAGCATTTTACTGATCTGACCCATTGGAGATTAAATTGGTCTGAATGTGGAACCTGAAATAAGTTGATTTATATCTTCAATGTCATTTTTGCATTTCACAACATCATCCCAGGGGCCGGATTTGGCCCCCGGGCCATATGTTTGACACCTCTGACATAGATGGTTCTTTTAGTTCTTCAGTTGTAAGAACTGCCGATGCTCAAACACTCAATGTAGCCTATGTATACTGTAGCATGTTTTTTTTTCTCAATGAATCCAATTGATTTCTTGAATTGAGAAGACGACGCCACAGTAGATGCTACACAAACTGCAAAAAAATGTTGGATCAAAGTGGTTCATGTAAAGCTTCGTTCTTTCCCTGCATGTTTTCAGAACAAACCACAGCACGAAACCTAGCTGAACGCTACTCTGGTAAAGGTAAACACATACAGAGAACCAGAGGGGAGGGGGGAGTGTTCCTTCATACATTCTGAGCCAATCAGAGACGCCTCATCACAGCGTCATGGACATGTATGAGGAAGTACCAGTAAACTCTGTTGTTCTAGAACCAAAACACAATATATTCAATAACAATGGAGAACACAATAATATTAATGAAATAACCATGGAATGACTCCTTTAAATAACTGAGGTTTAGTCACTATTTGCACCTCTTTTTTGGGATTAAATGTAAAAACCAGTAAGTATAGTTTTAAAAACATTAAAATAAAAGAAAATAGGATGATTTATAAAGTCTCCTGGTGCTTAGTTTCAACATCAGACAAACGAGACTTCAATAACTTGTGCGTATGACCAGTACAGATTGAGAAGAGTTCATGTTAATAGAAAGTTCTCAATCTTCCAGATAGCCAAGTCAAAATGACATCAGTCTAAAAGCAAGTGCCTGTGAAACCTTTGCCGACAGCATGTAATGGGTGAGATGAAAACTGTGGGCTTTTAAGTGCCAGGCTACATTAAGTGCAGTCTGTCTTTGTTGTTTTTATTGAGTTTAGTGAAGAGTTGAATACAGATGGGTGACAAATGAAAGGACAAACCTCATGAGAGTAGCTTCTTACATGAGAAATAATTACTCTATAAGCACTGTTTGAGCTCAAATACGAAACATATACGAACGAGTCAGCTCAATTGGTGACATTGACTGTCATATTGCGAACCCACGGAGCCCAGAACACAGTCCTGGACCGCATGCTGCTGATATTCATGGTCCAGTTATGGAGCACCACAGCTGCTGAGCTACTTGGATGATGCCAGGATGTGGCAGGTGGCAGGATTCAAGAGTCTGGCTGGCTTTTCCCTGATATTAAGGGAGAATAGGCAGAGGAATAGAGTCCTGTACCCTAAGCATGCTAACTGATGATATTATAATCACTGGTTGCTGAGGTCCAAGATGACGTCAAAAAGCAAGAGAGCAGTTCTGTTTAATCCAGAATAAAGCTTTAAAATGACCATGTAAACACCAAATTCCAGCTGAAAATTATCATTCTGAATTAAACTTGATTCCGAATAAAGTCACTGGTTTATTCTGATCTTAATTCAGAATTAAATAATTCTTCTGACATGTAAACAGTTCATTCCTCTTTAACATTATTCCGGTCATTCTGCACATGCTCTCGTTGCAATGACAAACATATTTTGCGCTGATGATGCACATAGTCATTAGTTTGTTGATTCCTATGGTCGAGCTGCTGCTTCGTAATTATCACAAAAATAAATGCAAAAATGACATGTAGTATGTGATCAAACATGTTGATAGTAGAAATGAATGCAGAACAGGAAGTGGATGTGATTGGTTCCTTCCAGTAGATATCCAGATGTTAAGTGGCTGTTCTGTCCATTCAGAACCCTCTGTACCTCCTGTTCTAAAACCCTCAATTAATTACAGCAGAATACACCTGTTTCCCATGGAAATATTCAAAATAAAATGTCCATGTAAACACGAATGGAATAGTTTTCATTCCAAATCATTTTATTCCGAATAAATAATTTGGAATAAAAAACAACAACATGTAAACGTAGCAATTATTTCAATGATTCCATTAGAATAGTTACAAAATATGCATTTTATTCCTACTTTGTTTAAATGGTCGGTACTTATATAGATCTTCTCTACACTTTCAGGTGGACCAGTCTGCTCTACAAAGCCTCACATTCACCCATTCACACACACTCACTCATGCAGCAGTGTGTGTGGCTGCTGCCCTACAGGACACTGCCAGGCCATTCAGTGTCTTGGCCAAAGGCACTTCAACAGTAGGAGGCAGGATTTGAAACACTCACCCTTTGGTCATTAGACAACACACTCTATCAACTGAGCCACAGCTGCTCTGAGTTTATAGGTAAGAGTGTATTTACTCTGTGTCCAATGAAGCCATCAGATGAGTTTTAGCACTGGGTGAATCATGGGTCATTGATCCCTGAGTTAAACTGACCTACCAGAACATACTGCATGAACATGTTTCCACAGAAATCAAGTAAATAACAGCAGTGGGTATATCACTCTGCTATTTACTGAGCACCAGCATCTTCAGATACTGGGTAAACACACACACACACACACACACACACACACACGTAGACTGACACTTAAGGTCTTTAATCAGAGCCACTGGGGTCAAGTACTGCCTTGAAAAATTCCCTGTCTTTATCTTTCTTTCAGTTGTGGCCATGAGCAATGTAAAAAAAAATAAAAATAAAATAAATAAGACACTTCACAGGCTTATGAATCCATATGAACATGCACGGAACAAAACATCCATGCAAACCCACAGATTTTACAAACAGAATCTGAATTAAAAACAGAATAATACCTTGTTTTGCATTTGAACATTATTCCATGGAACCACAAAAAGCATAAGAAAAACTAAAGACATTATAATAGCAAATAAATAAAATAATATGAGAACAGCTTGCAATGTAATGTGATTAAATTTAAATTGCTTTAAGGATAAAAAAATAAAGCAACATCATGTCGCATGCGTTTCCAGGTGCAGAAGAAATAAAGCTGGATTTCCTCAGCTCAGTAAAAACAGACGGCAAATATGAATATAATACACAGACAGGAGACAAATGAAAGCAGATACTGATGGGACTATGGATGACAGTGCTTCATCCATAGGAGCCGACAGCTCACTATAACACGCTGATGAAAATGAAAATGATGTGAATCATATGCTATGACCTTCACAGGCTCCAAATTCCAACTCAAAGGAATATCTCACCAACACCTCCATCATCCAAAACTAAAAGAGTTGGGGATGTTATACCAGTCATCCTCAATTAGTGTCTGGGCTAAGTTTACACCCATGAGCACAAAGAGGTGCTTGGTTTTGGTTTAATAATTGACTATATTCTCCTCTACAGTTAAGAGCAGATGTTTGAACTCAGCTAAAGTGACTAGAACTTAAGGGGAACTGAAATGATCAGGAAATGAAATGTAGAACAAATACAAAAAGCCAGCGTATCTCTGTTAGGAGGGTATATCTGTGGAATAATCTGGATCAAAACCTAAAAAAAAAAGGATAGTTCAGTTTGTGTATTTAAAAGAATGTATAAATCTAGTACAGTAACAAAATACAGAACATTATCTGAAAAAGTGAAAATATAGTTATAATGTAGAAAAATGCATAGAATAAAATATTATTGCAATAGATGAATACAGACTATCCAGATTAGATGATGTTATGACACATATTTAATATTGTATTTGTTGCAAATATTTAAAGTGAATATTAGGGAATAAAGTGAAAAAACATAACCTCCTTGGTGGACCTCCTATTGTTTGGTGGTGGTGGTGGTGGTGGTGTGTGTGTGTGTGTGTGTGTGTTTTGAGGGTGGGGGGGGTCTGCCTTGGCAGAGGTCTGCACTCCCAGAATACTTTCCTAATTAGTTGATGATTTTGTGTGCTGGGAAAAAAACTGAACTGAAGTGAAGACAGAAAAATAGATAGATAGATAGATAGATAGATAGATAGATAGATAGATAGATAGATAGATAGATAGATAGATAGATAGATAGATAGATAGATAGATAGATAGATAGATAGATAGATAGATAGATAGATAGATAGATAGATAGATAGATAGATAGATAGATAGATAGATAGATAGATAGACAGACAGACATACATACTGTACAATAAATGTATATGAATAAATAATTAAATATGTTATTGGTAAAAGTCAGCTACATCTCTGTTTCAGTTAAAAACTACATTTTTCTTACTGTCATGGCTGAATTGAAATAAAAACAGAAACATTCACCCATGTATGTACAACATAAAAAAAGATGCAGTTTACTGATGTTTTGTGTTTTTAAGATAGATAGAATATTAATGCACAGTCAACATGATGAAAAACATGATTAAAAACAAATGCATGGGGGGTGTCTACTAGCTAGTTACCACTATCCATGTGCAGTTACAATATATGAATGGGGTTGACCTTTTGATACCCCCCCTTCTGTACAGATTAACCTGTAGGGCTCCATTTATTTCAGATGCCCTGTATAGACAGCTCAATCTCAGGTAATAAAAGTGCAATGATTATCCTTTTCCTGTGACTGGGCAAAATCTAATTATGGATATCGAGCATCCTTTCTGTAATTAGATGCTCCCAAGGCATGCTAACTCTTAAACGCTGGACCTTTAAACTGTCACCAGTCTCCTACTGAGACTGTCCGGTCGGGTGGTTGTGCCATCATTAGACTTTTAAAAACAGTAAGAACACAGTCAGGGGTATCCACAACTTGTCACTATGCATTTTGTCATGGATAAAAATCACATTAAAATGACAAGTTTCATGTTTGCCTCAGTGCACAGAGTAAGTATTTGACAGCCAGTGGTGATGAGGAGGTGTCTATGTTCAGCCACAGCTTCCTAACAAGATGATGTTATAGGATGATAAAAACTAGAGCTGTACAGTATATTGTTTGAGACAAATGAGCTTAACATTTTCTCATTTAACATCATTATCTTTATGTTCTTTACTCTTAATATTCTGTATATTTTGTGCGCAATCAAATCTGAATGTATTTCTTATTTATTTTATTGAAATAGTTTATCTGTACTTTTGTAATTTTCTTTCTTATTTATTGAAATTTTATTATGTATGTATAATCAGTTTATCTTGTACTTTTATACTTTATAATTTTGTGCAATCAAATATTAATGTATTTCTTATTTGTCACTTGTCTTAAAATTGTATTTTAATTTTTAATCAATGTGAACCACTTTGGTCTATAGTTTTTGTATGAAGGTGCTATATAAATAAACTATTATTATTATTATTATTATTATTATTATTATTATTATTATTATTATTATTATTATTATTATTATTATTATTATTATTGTTATTATTATTATTATTATTATTATTATTATTATTATTATTATTATTATTATTATTATTATTATTATTATTATTATAAAATCCTGATTTCAGACAAGATGATTTTGGGATCATCAAAGCTGTGTTCTTTGAGGTGCTCCTAACTGGTCCTGGTTTTGTTTTGTCAACTATTTTACACATGTATGCTCCTCCCTACCATCCTGCAGAACTGACCAATTAGAAGCAGCATGTTGTGTGATGACAGGTCATGTGTTCTAACATCCAATCAGTGTAGAAGCTGGTCGTCAATTTCAGAAAAGGCTTTAACAGGACCAGACGTCAGATAGTTTGAACCCACGTGAAGACATAGATCAGGGGTGTCAAACTCATGTCAGTTCAGGGGCCACATTAAGTTAAATTGGAGCAGGACCAGTGAACAGAATAATATGAAAAATAACGTGAACTCCAAACTTTCCTCAATGTTTTAGAGCAAAAAAAGTAAAGTTATGAGATGAAAATGTTTACATCCTTTTAAAACAATGAGAATAATATGAACCAACCGAAATTTCTTAAAGGTGTCATTCCACTGAAAACCACTTTTCCACGCTCCCTTTGGAATCTGATGGGTCACCCTGAGTTACCAACACATGCTGGGGTTTGTTACCTCCACTGGCTGCACAACGCATTCACAGGAAATAACAACAGGAATGAGGGACGTCAGATGGACTTTAGCGTCACCCACGTAAGGTTAAACCCGTTCTCCATTGCAGTGAATCTGAAGTAGCATTAGCATTAGCATCTACAAAAGAAGACAGTGCTGCACAATCTTGAAAAAATGGCGGATCAAACTGGTTCATGTGCTCTCTGTGGAAATAAAGCTTAGTTTTTTTCCTGCACATTTTCAGAACAAGCAACGTAGCTGGATGCTACTCTGGTAAAGGTAAACACACCCAGAAAGCGAGAGCCAGAGACGTGTGGATGGACATGTATGCGGACGTCCTGGTAAACTCTATTGTTCGACCTGAAGTCATTTTTCTACCATGAAAAACAGCTGGAAACAAAGCAAAAAATAGAACCAACACACAATGTATTCAATAACAATGGAGAACACAGTAATATTAATGAAATAACCATGGAATGACAGCTTTAAGAAAACTACAAGCAGTTTTAACCACATTATATCTCAGTTCGTCATTTACACATGTACATAAGTCCATAAAACATTAAGTGTCAGGCAGAATATTGGTAAAGTTGTCATTTTAAAAAACATTTCAAAAATGTTCATATTTGTTCAGGTAACTTGTACTTTGGGAAATTATCATTTTAGTGTAAATACAATAAAATTACATGAACATATTTACATTTACAAAGAGAAATGAGAGCCTTTTACTGATCTGACCCATTGGAGATGAAATTGGTCTGAATGTGGAACCTGAACTAACTTGATTTTTGCTAAATTCATTTTTGCATGTGACAGGTTTAATCCATTTCAAAAACATCAAAATTCCAAGACACTCATCCTCTACAAATTTTAAAAAGATTTTATTTTATGGGCTGATCATGATATTGATATCATGAATCATAATTAACCCATGAAATAAATGCTTTTCAAAATGTGTAAAGGATGAGTGTGTTGGAATTTTAATGTATTTGAAAATGATTGTATTTATTGTTTGAAGAGTATTATGTAAGTTTCTGTGATGTTTGCAAATGTTGACTAATGAGACTTGATTTGAAGAAAATCATGAATGAAATCAGAGTATCTATCAGAAAAATCACTAATATTTTTTTTTCTTAAAATCATTCAGCTCTAAACTGAGCCCATTACAATCATTCTGAACCAGTTTGGAGTGAGTCACTTTATTTGTTTTCTTATTTCTGTATTTTTTATTTATTACCATTTATTCATTTATTCATAGTCATTATTTTTTATAATTTTTTTTTTAGAATTGGTTTATTTTCCTTTACTTTTTTAAATTATTACTTGTATTTAATTATTTCAGTTACTGAAATAGAATAAAATACAGTACAATACAATAGAAGACATTATTGTCATTGCACGAAAGTTACAACAAAATTACACAAAAACAATTCTGTGTCGACCACTAATATATTTGGCTGTTTGCGTCGACACTACACAGCTGTTATATACTCCTGAGTATTTTTTCATATCGCATTATACAGTATGTCACAGGGTTAAAAAAAATTGTAACGTCAGTTTATTTCTAATATTGTTTAGCCCAAATAAAAAGTGATGTTACCGCAGCTTTAGGGAAAATAGAAGGAAATGATACAGATATCAGTACTGCTGATATTGTCTGGATGTTCATTTCCAGTGTTGGTGTACGCTGTCTTATCAACAACAACTCAAAGTCAAAACGCTCACCGGGAGCCAAACAAAACTGTGGGGTGACAGTGTTTCAACAGATGGTACATTATTCTGCTCTGTGGCGACTGCTTTAGTGCACGCTGGTTTTCATGCCACCATCTGCAAATTACTGCTGGCATCGGAAAAGTTTTTAGTGCAAACGCCTAGTTATACCTTTATTTATACAGTGACGGGTTGGCTGAGCATGCACTACATGCTGTTATGAAGCGATGCCCTGTTGGCAGTTACACTAAAAAAAATAAATCAAATAATGTGACAACAGAGGAGAGAAGGTGAATAAGTAAGAAGAATGGAAGCATGGTGAAAGCAGATAAAGGGTGGTACAGGGTGGATACTTAGAGTTTCTGAGTGATGGGGAGGTTTGATTTGTAAGTGGATTTACAAAGAGTCCATTAACCTCCTGAGACAAAGAGGAGAGGGATGTTTTTGGATTAAAAATAGTCTTAGGTTATGTAGCAACTCATAATGTAATAATGTAATAATGGCTCATGATGTAATGAAATCATAACATAATAACAGTTTTGCACTTAATGTAATAATGTAATAACTTATTACATTATGACCAGTGCTGGGTAAGTTACTTTGAAAAAGTATTAATTACAAGTACTAGTTACTTCCCTAAAAAAGTAATTGTTTTACTAACTGCGTTACTCCATGAGTAAAGTAATTAGTTACCAGGAAAAGTATTTTTGCGTTACTTTTTTTTTTTTTTTTTTTGCTTAAAAATGTCAAAGAAATAAAACAGTTTAACAGAACAGTTAAACAGGGTAACCATCCTTGTTCTGTGATATTACTTTGGACGTGATTTAAGATTAAGATGCTTCTTTAATTAATCTGTGGTACGTCTCGTTTAGAACGTTTGCTTAAAATGTAATAAAAACTCAAAGCTAGAACTTCTATAGCAGCTAGACTGGGACAGTAAGATGTCACCATGACAACTCAATGTTCTCCATCTGACAGACCTACTGAAAATGACATGACGGGTGGACTATGGTAAATGGAGTTTATGCAGAACTGCAGACTGGTGGACATCAGTAAGGTTTTTTTCTTACACCATATTTAACAGCAGAATTTACTGGAATATTCAATATTTTCTCTATGTGTGAGGGTTTAAAATGAGCTTTTAACATAACATCACTCGACCTGGCAGTGTGACTGATGATTAACAAGTGACTCAAGTGCCGCAGTGTGTGTGTGTGTGTGTGTGTGTGTGAGGCGACAAAGCAAGTGTTTTCTTTTCTCAGCGACCAATGTCAACCAGTTAATGAGGCTCAGTGATTGGTCAAGATATTTTAATGTTTGTCGTTACCCCTCGTCCACGTCTAGTCTTGTGATTTCTTCCTCTGCTGAGGCTTTGTTTTGGCGCATTTTGTTAGTGTTGTTACCATAGCAACTGATGCGATATAACATCATAGAAAGGTTCCTATATTTCTGTATAGAAACACACATCTGAGAAGACCAGTATAACTCACGGACCGGTCAAAAGTAGTCCCCCCCAAAAAAGTCTGTCGTGTAATAATGTAACACATCACATTACATCACAGTTATGGATAAAGTAATTAAGTAATTACTCCGTTACTCGAAATGTGGCTGCGTTAGTAACACCATTATACTCTAATGACATTATTCCCAGCACTGATTATGACCTCAGCTACGTCCCTTGTATTATGTTAAGGGTCAATTTGACCCATTTCATTTTTCGAGTTGACCAAAGTACAGGTTATCCTTTATTTTTCTTCATGAACTTTTGTGACTCTTCCTCATCTAAGGTCATGAACTTGTGTGTGAAATCTGGACACTTTAATGTGTAGTGTCTGTGCAGTGTTTGTATACAAAAATTATGTTATGGGTCATTTTGACCCGGACACTTTAATGTGGGTAAATAGCTGCTCAGATGTAAAATAAACATGTCTCTTTAATTTGCCAATTATTTGTATATTTATTTCCTTTGAAGAGCCATTCAGACCCAGGTGTGTAGAGGAGGAACTTTCTCTCCCTCGTCCTTGTCACTTTTCTTATGTCATTTCTTCAGTTCAGTTCAATTTATTTCAAGCAAACAAAATATATCAATCAACATAGTCAAAAAAAACCATTGTTTTTTGTACTCGAAAAGGAGTGGGAAGAACAAACACACCAAAAAAAGCTCCAGAAAGTTTATTGTTGAAGTTTTATCACAGATGTTGAACTGGGACAGTGATGCAGAGGAAGACATTTCAGAGACAGAGGACAATGTTATTGATGACCCAGATTGTTAATTTTCCTGTGATGAGGATGAATCAGAAAAGTGTTTGTGAAGATTGTCATAACCTCCGCTCCAGTGACCTTTCCCCCAGTCATTTCTACACTCACCTGGTCCTGCACTGCGCAGCTGCAAGCCGTTCCTCATCTGTGGCTATAAAAGCAGTAAGGCTTGCGGTTGCCAGTGCGGGACCATTCAGTATTGTCACCTCCATAACCCGGACAGTTTTCACCATCTCCTCAACCACCATAACCCGGACATTCATCATCACCACAGACTCTGGCCGTTTGCTCCCAGGTTTTGTCTGTCTTGTCTTTATGTTTCTTAGTTTTGTTATTAAATTATTTTTCCCTTCAGTACTGTGCAATGGAGTCCTCCTTCACCTCACCCCGATCCTGACAAAGATAAAAGTTTGATAAAATAGTCCTTAAGTTTAGTTTTGGAATAAAAAAAAATGCATTGTATCTTTTCTAAATGTTTATATAATTTAAAATAAAGTTGTTTTTGTGACTGTTTTGAGTGGATTTAAAGGGAACGGGTCAAAATTACCATTAATGGAGGGAATGGGGGGGGGGTATTCGGAATTAACAAACATCATGTAATATATATATATATATATATATATATATATATATATATATATATATATCTATATATATATATACATTATATCTTCTGCAACAGCATCATCATCAATCAATACACTGATGTATTTAAAGAGTTTTGAGCTCAAGGGAAATCAGATTCATCCTGTCAATTTTTGATAGGAGCGCAATGCATTGTGGGTTATCACGTAGTTCGCTACAGTGTAAATGCTTTAAATACTGTCTGATCACTGAGTAGATAGTACAGTGTATAAATAGTATGAGTATGGAAGTATGTAATATGTGGTTTCGAATACAGCAGCTATTTTGGAAAAAAACAGATCTATTTCATTTGACAAACTCAAACATATCAGATATTATTAGAAAACTCAGGATGTCCTCTACACTGTCCAACAGATTTTATAGCTGTGACCATTTTGTCATTAAAAAAATATACTATTGAAACATTTGTCCCCTAGAAAAAATAAAAATACATTGCTGGGACTGAAGAGACTAAGTCTTGTCCACACAGTGAGTTCAGTAAAGTCTGAGTCAGAAGGTTCCAGCTCATTTTGACTCATGACTTTTATACAACATTGAGTTTCAATAGTTCAGTGCACCCAATTAACTGGCTCTTTTTGTTGATGTGAAATTTCAGAGTAATATTAGAGTGAATTTGAAAAACCTGTGACCTCAGCTGTGAAGAGCTGAACGGTGGCAGAATGTTTATTAGCACCAAAAATCACTCAATATTTGCAGAATATTTCTGTTTGTACCTCTATCTTTGCAAAGTATGGATGACTAAAAGTGCCAAAATTAAATAAATAAATACATAATTAAATAAATAATTAAATATATCATCTATTCATTAAAATTGGAATTAAATTTGTAAATGTGTTATTAAATATGTCATTAAGTCATTAAAATACTACTTCAATTTTGGTAAAAAAACAATAAAACAAAACACATTTTATTATTTCATTAATTAATTAATTATTTCATGGTCCTTGTGTTGCAGTGGATCAGGAATTTATGTTATCTGTCAACATCACCCATCAAAGTTGGTGGGCGGGTCTAACGTGAATCTAGTCAAATCCACTACATTGGGAGTGTCGATGAGAGTCTAGATTTTTAACAGTTGCAGATAAAGTTTAGTTTAATAAAGTATCCGAACTAATGTAGAGGTTCAGAGCGCCACCCAGTGTATGAGAATGTGATGATCCACTGCAACACGAGGACCATGAAATTATTAATTAAATAGTGAAATAATAATAATAATTGTTTTTTTTTACTTCAAATAACTTTTTTAATGAATTAATGACATATTTAAAAACACATTTATCTGTTTATTTCAAATTGTAATTCATTAATGACATATTTAATTATTATTATTTAATTGTATGTTTTTGTATTTCATTTTGGTACTTTTAGTCCTCCATTGTAGAGTCATCTGCTCCATGTTGTCCACAAATAGACTTTTTCTACTAAAATCTTGCTTGCTCATGTGCTTTGTTGGAGTTAATATAGGTATGTATGTATGTATGTATGTATGTATGTATGTATGTATGTATGTATGTATGTATGTAAGTATGTATGTATGTATGTATGTATGTATGTATGTATGTATGTATGTATGTAAGTATGTATGTATGTATGTATGTATGTATGTATGTATGTATGTATGTATGTATGTAAGTATGTATGTATGTATGCGTGTGTGTGTGTGTGTGTATGTATGTATGTATGTATGTATGTATGTATGTATGTATGCGTGTGTGTGTGTGTGTGTATGTATGTATGTATGTATGTATGTATGTATGTATGTATGTATGTATGTATGTATGTATGTATGTATGTATGTATGTATGTAAGTATGTATGTATGTATGCGTGTGTGTGTGTGTGTGTATGTATGTATGTATGTATGTATGTATGTATGTATGTATGCGTGTGTGTGTGTGTGTGTATGTATGTATGTATGTATGTATGTATGTATGTATGTATGTATGTATGTATGTATGCGTGTGTGTGTGTGTGTGTATGTATGTATGTATGTATGTATGTATGTATGCATGCATGCATGTATGTATGTATGTATGTATGTATGTATGTATGCATGTATGTATGTATGTAGGTATGTATGTATGTATGTATGTATGCATGCATGCATGTATGTATGTATGTATGTATGTATGTATGTATGTATGTATGTATGTATGTATTTATTTATTTATTCATTCATTTATAATTTTTTGCTTAATTCCAGCAACAAAATAATCTCCCAATGGAACAAATGAAAATTACCTTGGTAAGATTGTGATTTTTTTCTAATGGCCATATTTCTTACACATGTACCTGTATTTCTAAAGTGTGTAAAGGATATTTTCCACCTCTAAAAGTTGTCATCTTTGAATTCATAACTATTAGTCGGAGCAGACAAATCAGAAACTAGACCTACTTTGACTAAACTCACCTGCAAACCAACAGCGTTCAGCAGTAATATCTCCTTTAAAGCTGATCTCATGTGATTCAGAATTAATGAATAATGAGATTTTACACAGAGATGTGAAGATTTAGTGGATTTGCCCCCTGGAGATTTGTTGGTTTAGTATAAAAAGTGTCCTGACTTGGCATCTCTCTCTGCAGCTGCGCATTCATTCCTTTAATGACTAAATGCTCGCAGTGGGTCGACTCTACTTCTGCTGATGCAGCCTGCACTTTTCACAGGCATTTCACTTCTAAACCCACTCAAGTCTACTATCGATTTTAGCGTCTTCTCGTGCGCTTTTTCTTTTTTCTTTTTTTTTTTTTTACTGTCTGCAAACCCAATTTAAAATTCTTCCTGCTATTTCAAAAAAAAAAAAAGTCCTACTTCAATATCTTATTGTTTGAAAATATATTATCTTTCTGTGAGAAGGCTGTTGTTATTGTGTTGAAGTCTTATTTAGGTTTACAGATACTGAAGAATACTTGAAACACTGCAACAATCTTAGGAAGGTATAGAGTGGAGGGAGTGGGGGGGGGGGCGATCAATACAAGCTCCAATGTAATCCACTGCACTGAGAAGCTTCTATTTTGGGAGGAGTATGTGTGTAGGTGTAGCTGAGCACTGATGCTTATTTTATTACTGGAAGTTGAGTAAAAAATCCATATTTACTAGAATTTGTATAATGTACAAATAGATGGAGGAAGAGCACATGATGTTAACCCCATAAATGTAATAACTTCCTACAAATGTAATAATAATGTATAGTTTTTAATGTAATAATCCTACAAATGTAATACTTTTTGTTGGTTTTTAGCATAATAATCCCACAAACATAATAACATCGAATATAATAAAAGTGTAGCTTTTAACGTCATAATCCTATAAACGTAATAACCCACGATGTAATGAAGATTTTTAGCTTTTAAAGTAATAATCCCATAAACATAATCATAATAACACACAATGTCATTTTTTTGTGTGTTTAACGTAATAATCCCACAAATGTAGTAACCCAGAATGTAATACAATTTTGTGGTTTTTATTGTAATAATCCCACAAATATAATAACCTCCAACATCATAAACATTTATAGCTTTTAACGTAATAATCCCATAAATGTAATAACTTTCCCACAAATGTAATACTTATTACATTTATGAGAAATTAGTTGGGAATTTATTACAATTTTGTAAGGTGAACATGTGTTGTTTTTAGCATAATAATACCACAAACGTAATAACCCATGACATAATAAAAATTTGTAGCTTTTAATGTAATAAACCAACAAATGTAATAACTCTCCACAAATGAATATCATAAAAGAACATAATAAAAAGTGTTGTTTTTAATGTAATAATCCCATAAATGTAATAACTCTCCACAAATATTATAACACAGAACATAATAAAACAGTGTATTTTTTAAAGTAATAATCCCACGGATGTAATAACTCCCCACAAATGTAGTAACCCAGAACGTAATAAAAATGTGTAGCTTTTAACATAATAACCCCATAAATGTAACACCTAGTTTCCAACAAACATAATACTAATAATACATTTATGGGAAAGTTATTACAATTTTGGAAGGTGAAGATTTTTACCATCCCACAAATGTAATAATTATTATGTTAGTTTGTGGGAAATTAGGTGTTACATTTGTGGTTGGTGACTGCTGGCACGTTTATAGGAAAGTTTTGTGATATTGTTACATGAAAAGCTACACATTTTTATTACATTTGTGGGGAGTTATTACATTTACAGGATTATTATGTTAAAAGCTACACATTTTTATTACATTTTGGGGAGTTATTTCATTTGTGGAGTTAACACATGCCCAGTATTTTTGGGTTGGTACTATTCAACTCAATGGAAACAATAAATATAAAAACACTTAGACTTGTTTTTTTTTAACTTTTCTTCATGTCTTTGTTAACTTTTCTAAACCATTTGTTAAAAAAACAGCCCTACACATCCAGTCCATATAGTGTTTATCACCACTATCTGAGGAAGCGTGGAGCTCACCTTCTGATCCAGTTTATCATCAGGGACAAACTCTACCGGAAAAGAAAAAATCGAAGCGGCTGGTATGAGAGCTGACATCTGGATTTGAGAGAGATAAAGTATTTTTGGTGGAGGCACAGTTTCAGAAGAATAAGACTCTGCTCTCAGTGTGAAACAAAAAGTGACAACAGAAAACTAACTGTGGGACTGGTTTCACAAACACACACTTTTGTTCCAGACTTAGCTCTCACAAACATTCACACTTCTTCACACATTTTACTACACACACACTTGTTGAGTTCATTTGTCTAATTGGACTCAACCTTAAACATTCACAGCAGTAAAACGCAATTTCATATTTTAACTATATTTTGCTAATGTAAAGATTATTTTCAACGCTTCATATCATAAATTATCTAAATCGCTGGTGTCAAACATAAGGCTCATGGGCCCAAAACAGCCTGCCTATAATGATCCAGTCTGATCAACAGGACGAATTTGTCAAATGCAAAAATTCCGCAGGATGACACGAGTGTCACTATGTCTTATGATTTTAAAGTGTTTTTATTGGTTTTTAAAAGTCTTAATGGCTTTAGCCCTGCATATTTATCTGCTTTAAATGTATGAGCTTTTTTCTTCCATTTTCTTATAATGTTCAAAATATCAAATGACTAAAAATCATACATTTTGTTTCAATTTACTTCAAATATACCTATATATATATATATATATATATATATATATATATATATATATATATATATACATATATATATATTGATATGCTGACATCACCACACATACACACACATAGAAATGATGAAATATAAGCGACAATAAGATAAATAAATGACAATATATGTAAGTGGCGGGGTTTGTTATGTCTTTAACCACTTGTTTATAAGTTATGCAATTTGACTGGTCTGGTCATATTGGACTGTATGTGGCCCTTGAACTTAAATGACTTTGCCATCACTGATCTAAATACTTGTTGTTCCATTGTTTTTTTCTGCTGTTAATTTGCACTTTCCATCAGGTTATAGTCAGGAGCCACCAGCTGACTGTCTGATGCTTTCAAATCTCTCTTTGTGTCTCATTATCGACATGGATATCTTCACCACAGAGCAGATGCTGCACTGTGATAACCAATGATTCATTATTGCCGCAGATGAAAAATATCTGATGCATTCGAGTGCACGACAACCTGTAAGTCCTGACAAATGGTAGCACTGGCAGCGCAGTCACTAAATGTGTGCTATTTACTAGTAAACAAAGGAAAGGCTGAGGTGAAAAATACAGTGCTGAGAGGAATCACATTTCATTTTACTCGCAGTCGGGACACAGTGTCTGGGAGCATTGCGGCTCAGCCATGTAATCAACTCTGACTCCGTTCCCTGCAAACAAATAGGTGAGAAGTGAACTGTGTGTACACACAAAGAGACTCTTAATGATGGAGTATATGAAATCCATTATGGATGTTCTCGTTTCCTGCCTCCTGCCCTGGAGAAAGAGTTGTCATTGTGTTGTTTGCGCAGTGGGATGAGTATTCGGGTGGTTGGGCCGGGTGTGATTTTAATCAAGTGTATTTTTATCTGTGTGTGTTATTAATATGCATGGCAAAGGCAATTGAAGAAAGGGAGGAAAGAAATGAGCTGAGAGAAAATGAATGAATCAAATTAGTGGGTGCTGCAGACGGGCTATGAAACTGTGACGCAATGGTGCATGATATGTGTGAAGGTTGAATGCTTTATGGGCTTACGTGAAGAGGCGAAGGTGCATGCGGCACATGTGTACTGGTGCATACATGAATAAGAAAATAAGTGATCTCTGAGAAGATGCCCTCAGTCTTATACAGTTCATATTATATTCCAGTGTTTGGGCAACTGAGTATATATATATATATATATATATATATATATCGTACAGTATAAACATATGCTCTCACTCATCATTAAATAATATCACTCGCCAAGCAAATATTCATGGCGTTAACCAACACACACTAAAATGCCTAAATCACGCAATAGTACTGAAACACAACAAAACCTTTGAAGAAATCCGTACATAAAGACAGCCGTCATTTCCAACTGTGTTCATGTATCATACTTCACCCTCAGATGTGTCCCAATGGAGATGGTTCAGAAAAAGATCTGACAGATAATTATACTAATGTGTAACCTTCTTACTGGTTTCATAAACTCCCATGCGACTGGACGCTGCAGAGCTATTGGACGCCACTGGACTTAAGTTCCGCAGAGACTCATAAGCTTTAACCCTTTCATTAACAGCAGTAATGTCTTCAGGCTGCTTCTTTGCACTTTATTGCATCCAAATTACTGTAACTCCTCAACCGTTTGCTCTATTTGTAGCACTATTCAAATGGCATAGGAAAGCTGAGATCCTGAGCTTTCCAACATTATATAACGCTTCATGGCAGCAGTGTGAGATTCAATTACAAGTAGAAAAGAAGTGTTTAAGAGACTTCCATAAAGGAAGAAAAATATGATGCTACAGTATAATCTGGATACTGTTTGGTCAAGACCAAAAAGTATGTTTGATCTGATGTAAAATACATTTGAAAATTATTTTGAAAAGTTTTGTTATGGACATTTACATTTGTGTCTGATGATAAATATGCTAAAAATGTCAAGTAAGTTTTTTTTTGTCACATTCACCAAAATTTAAAGGGATCTATTCTGGACCACCTCGTACCATTCCTGAAAATTCCATGAAAATTGATCCAGTAGTTTTTGTGTAAACCTGCTTACAAACAAACACAATACCCCTCTCCCCTTCGGGGGGCAGGGTAAATAGTGATGCTGAGCCTTGTGGTGGTGGTGGTGAGGGGGGGGGGCAAGAAAGGCCTGGTTGGTTCAAGCAAGCGGAAAAAAAAAGTGGTGCGGGCCATGCTCTGCTGTTCCTTGTTATGGAACAGAACTGTGAAAACGAATTTCCCCTCAGGGACAATAAATCATGAATCTGAATCTGAACCTGGTGGTCCACTAGGTCTATAATGCACTGGAGGAAACCCAGGATATAACCTGCCTATACAAGCTACGGATGAGATATGTACAGATGCACCGATATACAGAGAAGTGTAGACATATAAATGTACCATGTCACTTCCTTGTAGGAGGTGAAATCCTTCATTTCAACTAAATAGTTGTGTGAAGGTTTAAATAATTTGCAGATCAGAGATCTGTATTCATACCCAGAAATGTAAATGTTGTTAATAAAGTCATTTTTTTAAGACAGCAAGATGGTTTTATTCAAATGAAGTTGCAATAGTTTTGTGGACCATTTTGCACACACGCAGTGCAAATCGGGTAGATCGGGTGGTAACACATCACACCCTCCATTGAATACCTCCACCCCTCCAGCCAGTAGAGGGAGCTTAAGTCTCCGCCCCTTCTGGGAGGCTCCGGGAGGCCCTGAGATTGAAAAATCAATTAATGGTATTCCATGGGAAATAAAATGCTAAATTCGTATGTAGCAGCGTCTGCGTGGGGAGCCATGGGCGACAGGATCTGCGGTGACTCACCTGTGCTGACCTGTGACCCCGGACCTCCTCCCTCGCCTGTGTGGTGGATGGACCTGCCCCCCCTCCTTCACTTATAAATGGACGTTCATCTATAGCTTGTCCGTCCATGGCAGTGGATCTCTCCTTCAGTGTGGTTCTCCTGAACATTTCTTCCTTTTCCCACTGGGTTTTGAAGTTTTTTCTTGCCGAGAAGGAGGGTCTAAGGACAGGGGATGCTTGGAAATTTTCATATATTTCTGTAGTTGATTGACTTTCTGTAAATATGTAATACTGTCTAGCTGTACATGTAATATGTACACCTCTCGAAGTGTGTGTGGTGGTAGAGAGGTGTACATATTATAGTTTTTAAGTATTTATTGGACTGTTTTTTTCATTTTTATTGGATTGTTTTATTTTTTATTGGGATGTTTTTATTTTTTAATTTGAATTTTATGATTAATTCTTATGTCCAATGGCAAAATTCTGCATCGAAAGTTCACTGAATGTGTACAATGGTGGATATTTGTGACAATATTCTTGTGAAGTCCTGTGAGATGATTTTGTTCTGATTTTGGGCTTTATAAATAAAATTGAATAAAATTGAATTGGTTTGTCATGTGCCCTGAATCACACACATGTTGTATCTCATAATAAATGATAATTATTGATGTGCGTTTCAAGTGCTTCTGATTTATATTTAAATTTATATTTATTTAAACCTGTTAATAATTTGGACTACACGCCTGGCAGGGCATGTGTTGTCACCACAGACTCCACACCACAGCTGAGTGGAATGTGACGTCACATACGCAACACATTGTAGTCTCTTACTAAGCCCACATAAAACCTCATGTGACGTCTGCCTATGCCACATCAAATATTTCTTATTAACTGCTATTATATGTGAATTTCAGAGCACTTGTCAAACAAACTCAGAATTTAGCTTTACTCGCCCCATTTACTCCCATTCAAAATTTTTGCGAGCTAAGCACCCATGGAGCGGAAGTAGAAGGTTGTGACTTAGCCACACTTACTGTACAATCCACCTGAAGCCTCAACTAGAATGTAGTGACTCCAACCAACTGATTTAAAACTCTTCTAACCTTTTATGAAAACTGCAAATGGAACCAAATTAATGCAAAAAAAAAAAAAAAGCAGAAGTGAAGCAGTGTTGGCACGGCTAAAATAGAGTGAGAAGACAGATCTGGCTAAATGTTTTTCTTGGTTTTTTTTGTTTTTTTTGCAAGTCATCCTGAATACATTTGCAGAGCACATTTTCTCACTTTACATCCAACACATTGTGCCATTGGAGCAGTTTTAGATTCCGCTCAGACTGTTATCACATTCCCTCTTGTTGTCACCCAAACAAGACATGGACTTTCTATTAAACTGATGCAACCATGTGCTTCCACCCCCACCCCCCCCACCCCCCCACTGAAATGGGATCATTGTGTTGTCGGCTTGAGCTCAGTAGTGAATCACACACAGCGTTCCAGACTCTAGCGGCTCTGGGAGAATTTATTATGTTCGTCACGTGTCAAGTTGCTTATTACTGATGCATAACAAGGTGGCTTTAGCTCTATGACGCCATCCAAATCAGATGGCCCATGTTGGACACTTTTTATTATGATACAGCATGCCATAATGACAAATGTCTGTCCGTACAGTTTGAACAAATTGCACCATAATGGCAGGTCTTAAATGAAATGTTCTCTATATTTAACCTTTATGTGATTCATCACCATTTGTTGTAATATTCTTTTTACTTGTTTTGTGTGCTTTTTTTCACCGTAAATCATGTATTATCCTATACTGATTTGACTGATTATGTAGACGTCCATAAAAACTCAGATTACATTTGAAGATTATTAAAAAAACAGAGAAAAATTCATGAAAAAGTGAATATTTGAGCAACAATAATAAGAAAAGAGAACAAAAGAGAAAGAGGAAATGAAGAGAGAAAAGGAAGGAAGGGAGGAAGGAAGGAAAGAAGGAAGGAAGGAAGGAAGAAAGAGAGAAAGAAAGAAAGAAGGATGAACAGACAGATCTTTAAGAACTCTCACTCGTCTACTTGTTTAAAAGCTAAAAACAGTGAAATAGTTGCGATCCACAGAAGAACATAAACCTCCAACTCCCTGAGAACAAACTGTACGTCAACTTCCACAAACTCTGAACAGAATTCTAACTTTAATCAGAAGAGGTTACCTAAATGTCAGCGACATTATCTCGGGTTTGTCACCAACCTGCCGATTCAGACACAAAGTGGACAGTTTTAAGGGGAACCTTCCCTCCATTTGCACTGGCCCTTTAAAGACCTCCACCTCTGCATCACCTTCCTCTCACCTCCATCTTATCTTCCCACCAGCCCCATCACGGACAATTTTCTCTCAGTGATGTTCGTCTCCTTTATGCTTGGCTTCTCTGACATTACACCACCCACCCAACCCTTGATTCTCCCACTACACTATGTAATTATGGTAATTGCTCATAGGGGTTTGAGGAAATTGAATTTCACATTTTACTCTAGTTTCTCTATCCCAGCGGTTCCTCTTTGTGCCGCCTCCCCATCACCCTCCGACATTCTCTCCAGGCCTGGTGTCTGCTACTTGGATACTTGATCAAATACATGATTAATGTTTGCATGTGTGCCTTTGACCCATTTCCTCCCAAAATAGAAAGTCTTTCAATTCACCACTACCAAATAAAACCCAGTGGGAGTGAAGGAAGTGTTCACATAATGAAAAAAATAACAAATTAATGCTTCGAGACACATTATCAAAGAAACTAAATGTCAGCTTCAAGTGAGTTGACTTGAAAGTAAAAAGATCCCAGTTGCATTTGAACTCAGCAGTGAATGTCCACAGCTAATGCACAATCTGAAAAGCCATCACACCCCATCAAATCTAATAAATGAGCTGTAAACTGAGGGTGGCACCATTGACAGAGTTGTCCTGAGTCACACTCCAGCTCCCAGCATTAGCCTCAGTACCTGCTGCTGAAAAGAGTTGGTGTGACGACTAGTGTGGAGCTCCCGAGGCCCGGGGAGTTCAATTATTCAAAAAAGGTCTGACGAAAGTCTTGCCTGTGTGACAGGCTGCTGCGGCTGAATCAAACAGCTCTGCCATGCTGCCGTCAGCTGAAAAGCCTTCCATCCCCAGAGTCAGCTTTTCAAGAATGAAGCTGAGAAAAAAAGGCAACTTCATTTTCCTGATTGCTTATTATTCAGCCAAGTCTGGATAGTTTCCTGTGTTGTAAAAAAAAAAAAAAAAAAAAAAAAAAAGCACTAATGCATAAAATGTTAAGCCCAGCAAGAAAAGACACAACGAACAATAATGCATGCTATCAACAAAAAGTAATTTAGTAAAATATTATTCAAGTACATAACTCATGAAATGTGGTAAAGCAAGCAAGAAAAAAGAAGATTGTTTGGCAGGTTGTAAATAAATGAACCTTTCTGACACAGTTCATCACTCAATACTGGTCATTCTACACGACAACTACATGAATCAAATGGAATGAACCCATAAAGACCCACTTGCTATTTGGTTAGCAGCATTCAAATGCATTTTTCTCTATACTTAACCTTTCTTAAAGGTGTCATTCCGCTGAAAACCACTTTTCCATGCTCCTTTTGGAATCTGATGGGTCACCCTGAGTTACCAACACATGCTGCCTTTGAAAGTGGTTTGTCACCTCCACTGGCTGTATTTCCCATTCATAAAAAAACAACAAGAGCAACAAGGGACCCAGAAAAAGTCGGTCCGTCTGACATCAGACGGACTTTATCGTCAAACACGTTAAACCCATCCCCCATCGCAACAAATCTGAAGTAGCATTAGCATCTACAAGAGAAGATGGCGCCACAGTAGCTGCTGCACAAACTTGAACAAAATGGCGGATCAAACTGGTTCATGTGCTCTCTATGGAAATAAAGCCTTGTTTCTTTTCTCTGCGCGTTTTCAGTACAAGCAACGGCACGAAACCTAGCTGGATGATACTCTGGTAAAGGTAAACACATACAGAGAGCAAGAGAGGAGGGGGGAGTGTTCCTTCACGCATTCTGAGCCAATCAGAGACACCTCGTCTCGCCTTGAAGTACCGGTAAACTCTGTTGTTCGACCTTGAATCATTTTTCTACCATTAAAAAACAGCTGGAAACAAGACAATCTGCACGTTTTTTTTAAATACAACCAACACACAATGAATTCGATAGCAATGGAGAACACAGTAATATTAATGAAATAACCATGGAATGACTCCTTTAAGTAATTTATCATAATTTATTGTAATAATATTTCTCGTTACTTCATCATGTGTTTTCCTAATATTTCATGTACTGATCATGTAGATGTTCATTAAAACTCAGTACAATTCAAAGGTTTCACTGTTCTACAATTTCTTTTTAGAAAGCATCTGCTTCAGACTTTAAATGTGTTAAATCTTTCATTTCAAATCTTTCCTTCTGCTCATGACACAACAGAACAAAACTAAATCAGTAAGCAGCACTGCATTACTGCACTCAGACATCACACAGAGGACTCACTTTTCAGTTTTAGGAGTTTTGCAGCAGACTTTCAAGTAGTTGTAACTGATGTCACTGCTCTATAATTTTTTAGAAAGTATACATTTCATCTTAAATATGCCTTCAACTTCAGTATCAAATGGCTGCTGCTTTGGTTTGACTCAGAGGGACTGGATATGGTCATCACCATCACCTGAAGGGAGGTTGTTTTTTCTTACTTTTCCTAAACCTGGAAGGGATTCAGAGAAATGACATTGGAAACAAGCTCGTAAACTAGAGGGATTCATGATTAAAATTTGACCAAAGAACATGTATGTGTTCTGTGTGTTTGGTTGAAAAGAGACAATACCAGTGTGTTGGTATGTTCATGCTTATTAGCCTTTGTTTATGTTTATTAGCCCTTTGTTTATGTGTATTAGCCCTTTGTTTATGTGTATTAGCCTTTTGTTTATGCTTATTAGCCTTTGTTTATGCTTTTAGCCCCTTTGTTTATGTTTATTATCCCTTTGTTTATGCTTACTAGCCCTTTGTTTATGCTTATTAGCCTTTGTTTATGTTTATTAGCCCTTTGTTTATGCTTACTAGCCTTTGTTTATGTTTTTAGCCCCTTTGTTTATGTTTATTAGCCCTTTGTTTATGCTTATTAGCCCTTTGTCTATGTTTTTAGCCCTTTGTTTATGCTTATTATCCTTTGTTTATGTTTATTAGCCCTTTGTTTATGCTTATTAGCCTTTGTTTATGCTTTTAGCCCCTTTGTTTATGTTTATTAGCCCTTTGTTTATGCTTATTAGCCCTTTGTTTATGTTTTTAGCCCATTGTTTATGTTTATTATCCCTTTGTTTATGCTTACTAGCCCTTTGTTTATGCTTATTAGCCTTTGTTTATGTTTATTAGCCCTTTGTTTATGCTTATTAGCCCTTTGTTTATGCTTATTATCCTTTGTTTATGTTTATTAGCCCTTTGTTAATGTCTATTAGCCTTTGTTTATGCTTATTAGCCTTTGTTTATGTTTATTAGCCCTTTGTTTATGCTTATTATCATTTGTTTATGTTTATTAGCCCTTTGTTAATGTCTATTAGCCTTTGTTTATGGTTATTAGCCCTTTGTTTATGCTTATTAGCCCTTTGTTTATGTTTATTAGCCCTTTGTTAATGTCTATTAGCCTTTGTTTATGCTTATTAGCCTTTGTTTATGTTTATTAGCCCTTTGTTTATGCTTATTATCATTTGTTTATGTTTATTAGCCCTTTGTTAATGTCTATTAGCCTTTGTTTATGTTTATTAGCCCTTTGTTTATGCTTATTATCATTTGTTTATGTTTATTAGCCCTTTGTTAATGTCTATTAGCCTTTGTTTATGGTTATTAGCCCTTTGTTTATGCTTACTAGCCTTTGTTTATGCTTACTAGGCCTTTGTTTATACTTATTAGTTCTTTTACATTATGATAAATGGAGAATACATTTCAAAGTGATCCAGAATCCAGGATCTCTTCCAGATCACCATCAAAATGTAATAATTTGTTCTTTGTGACACTCCCAACACATCCTGGAAATGTCATCAAAATCTGTCCATAAGGTTTTGAGTTATCATGACCCCCCCACACACACACACACACACACACCTAAATCGAAACATTTCTAGATCTCCCCATTACCAACCTTCCCTAATAATGTCATCAAAATCCGTCCATAAGTTTCTCAGTTATCTTGCTAACTGTCCTTGGTGGACCTCTCTTCATTTGAACGGGGGGGGGGGGGGTCTGCCTTGGCGGAGGTTTGCGCTCTCAGAGTTCTTTTCTAGTTGGATTTGTCGTTGCAGCACCAACACAAACACATATCACATGACTAATAATACCGATGAATGTGGGACTTATTGCAGATTGCATGAACAGATAAACACCTGCTGTGAATCTAATCATATTATGATGAAAAACAGAATTGAATTAACAGCAGAAACAACAACAACAAGCCTGTAATCCAGCGTTCATGTCCGTGAATTAACAGCTGGTCGTCAAGGATGGGAACATGTCGTGGGTTTTTTGTTTTGTTTTTTTTCTGCGAAGGTTGATGTGAAAGGGGGCGTGACAAATCAGAGAAAGCTACACCAATCAGATAATGAATGCAGGTCATTGTTTCTCAGTTTCTAATGTTATACTAGTGTCAGTTTTTATTTTAAAATACCAGTGTAGCCTGAGAAAAATGAGAAAAATGTCCCTTTGAAAAGAAAAATAAATATATAAATAATTTTACTATATACTATACTATATTTTTACTTGAATTAAGTTAAAATAAAAATCTGCCAATGGAACAAGTGAAAAGTACTTTGGTAATTAGATTTTCCAGATGTATTGTTAATAAATCATTTCTTAAAATGTCACTGAAAACTTTCTCTTTATGTGATTATGTTTTTATTTTAAATGTGATGATATTTGGGCAAGAAATGAGAAAAATATACTTTTTTTCTGGTGTAACAACATATAAAATATAATGACTACATATTTTATTTTCTGTTTGATGTGAAAAAAATTATTTTATATATATTTATTTCAAACTAACATAAATCTTACTTATGTGTCAAAATGTTTAAGACTTTTGAAAATTCGATTTAAGACATTTTAATGTTAATTAAAATTAATTAATTTTTAGAACAATGAATTAATTCAATGCCTTTTAAGACTTTTCAAGAATCTACGGTAACCTTGTGATAATTAAAAAGAAATACATTTTAAAAATGTAAACTAAAAGTTACAAAATTAATTCAAAAAATGAAAGTAAATAAATAAACAATAAATAAATAAAATACTTAAAAAATAAAAATAAATGAATACAAATAAATACATGTAAAAAAATGATAAAATAAAAAATAAATAAGTGAAATAAATAAATTTAAATATATGGAAAACAATGAACTAAAAATAATAATTGTAGATTATTATTGCGCACATGTACAATGCAAAGTCTCAAACAATATATACTGCAGCTTTACTCTTCATCTCACTCTAACGGAGGTTGTTGTCCCTTATTTCATTGTCTGTTTTTTGAATGAAACTGATAAAACATTAACGTGACTCTACCCATGACGAACGGCGTGTTATTCCAACTCCACTAAAAACCATACAAAGTGTTCATTTGGCCTGTGGCAGCACACCAAGCCCTGAGGGGGAAAATGCAAAATCTGCTTACTGAGCCAACAGGAAGGAGTGTTTGTGAAGGGGCAATCAAGGCATAATTGCATGGGGGAGGGCATTAAATGAGCAGTCTGGCAATTTCTGACAGCCTATTGACTGCAAGGAGGCGACTCAGGCGGATCGTGTCGCGTGCATAATAAAACATGCCAAAGTGAGAGCTGAGTAATGTGAAGAAATACAGAATACACCTCAACTCCTGTCGTAATACAAAATGCCTTTCCACCTGACTTCTCACTTTGACTCTACCCTTGAGAAGGAGGTGATGGTAGAGGAGGAGGAGGAGGAGGAGGAGGAGGAGGAGGAGGAGGAGGAGGAGGAGGAGGCCTGTTAAACATTCTCTATGCACCGATGTTTTTTTCATAAGGTGGAAGCAGAGGGCATTTGTAACACATTTTGCTCATTACGCTGGCGGTAGTTTAGAGTCCACTCTTCAAGTAAAACAGGCTCAGCAGCGTCTTCATGTAATCAACAACCTGGAGTCTGAAAATGAGGCTGATTTCATCCCAGCCGGGGGTTTGTCATTTACTAATTGGGTGAGGGTGGGTCACAAATGCCTTGGCTTTTTATCATCTCTGTAATGAAACGCTATCGAAGAAATATTGAGAAGGATTTCCATTCGGTGGTTAAATTAACTTTGTTCTCATCACTCAAACAGTATGTTGGTTATTTTTTATTGTTTGTTTTTGTTTCCACACATTCAAAACATTCATGTAATAAGTGGTTCCACGCACAATAAACGTCAACCCTTGTATGTAATGGAGCTTATGGGTGTTGTGACACCCCCACTTCACCCCCACTTCTCCAACCAGATGATTTCATACCCTCCACTTTTTCCTGAGTTTATATATTGTATCGTTACTGGATCCAGGAAATGGACGGAGAGTTGGTCTTATCTACTTTTTATAATAAACAGTTACTGTCAGTAGCAATCTTGCCAAACATCAATAATATTTCGGGGCTGTTACAATATTTAAACTGTTTACCCGCCCGGGCGGCACAACAGCATATGTAAATGAAGCGCACCTCAGTTCACCGGTAATATAAAGAGCTCTTCTTCGTGGTGTTAACAAACACTCATCAACCAGTAAGTAATGAGTAATGTTACCGTTGTTAAACTAAGTTAACTAAACTATGTCTTATTCTGTGACATTTACCCTAAGACAGTGGTTCTCAAACTGTGTTTCCCCCTGAGAAACATATTGTTAGTCGTCTCCACTGACATGGACAAAACATTTTTGTTAGAAAAAAGAGGAACAGTGTCTGTGAAATCAGTGTCTGATTTTTTAAAAATGGTTTTTATCTAATAATTTCAGCTTTTTATCTAATTTTGACTTTTTATCTCATAATTCTGTATTGAGGAAAAACACATTTTATAATTATTACTATATTACTTTTTTAATATAAAATTGAATTTGCTTAATGGATAATTATTTACTACTTTTCCGATGATAGACTTAGAAAATTTTGTTCATGTGCCACAAACGAGAACACCCCCACATTTTAAATGGCTGTGACGCCCTTGAGCTCAAGTAATTATGTTTTTGCCTGCATTTACCTGTTTGTCTATTTTTCTGTTAGCAACATAACTGAATTTATGGACAGATTTGGCTCAAAATTCCAGGAAATGCTATATATATATATATATATATATATATATATATATATATATATATATATATATATAAATATATATATATAAAAATTTAAGTTATTGTTTTGGGAATCCAGTTCCAGTTTCCATAGATTTTACTGGGGCACTATGCATATTAAATTCAGTGGGATAGTTCGAGTGTATGTGGGTTAGAATAACACTCATTCTTCACTCACTTCAACACTGCTGCCAATTTTTTTTAATAATTGATTATCACTATTATCATATCAAACTGGATTCAGTTAATAATGATAATGTGTCTGCTAACGGCGGACATTTATACAAATGTCAACATTATATATACACTGCTTTTACTTTTCAAATATGGTTAAAGTGTTGGATTTTAACACATTTGTAAAAGGGGTTATTACTCTCCTTAATGTCTTTATTTTAGAAATAAATAGTTCAGCTGCAGCATGTTTTAATCCACCACAAACAAATAGATAAAAAGAAACTGAGTTTTGACATTTTGAGGTATGATTTATGATATAAAGATTATTTAATATAATACAATATAATATAATTATTCATATAATTATTCATTTAAATCACTAGTACATATAGTATAGAGCTGCACAATATATAGTTTGAGCATCGAACTATATATAGAGCATCCTGTTAATGTAGGAGACAAATGAGCTCAATATTTTCGCATCTAATTTCAATAGAACCTGACACACACTGAACACATCACAATCATTCTGAACCAGTTTGGACTGAGTCACTGGTAACAAGACTGAAAAATGAGTGACCAACAAGAGGAAATCACCCAAAACCAACTCGAGAAAAATCACCCAAAACCAACAAGAGAAAATCACCCAAAACCAAGGCTTGCTGTCAGAAAGACAGCAAGCCTTAGCCTTTCTTTCTTTCTTTCTTTCTTTCTTTCTTTCTTTCTTTCTTTCTTTCTTTCTTTCTTTCTTTCTTTCTTTCTTTCTTTCTTTCTTTCTTTCTTTCTTTCTTTCTTTCTTTCTTTCTTTCTATCATTTTTAAAATGTATTTGTATTTATTTTTGAAAATTTTATTTGTATTTATTCTTTTATTATTAGTCATTTATTAATTTTATTATTTTATGATATATATTATTATATTCTTTTTTATTTGTATTTATTATTATTATTATTATTATTATTATTATTATTATTATTATTATTATTATTATTATTATTATTATTATTATTATTATTATTATTATTATTATTATTATTAATGTATGTATACAAGTGTTTATTTTTAAGTATTAAGTGTATTTAATTATTTTGACAAGAAAGATGATACTGAACCATCTCTTATATACTCCTGAGGATTTTTTCATTATCGTAGGGTTAAAAAAATCCCAATGTCAGTTTTTTCTAATATCGTGCAGCAGTAATATAGTATATGAAGGTAATAAGAATAATCTCTACCTTGTATCACAAGTCAATTTGAACATAAAAACTCAGAAAAAAGTCTTTTACCAGATTAAATGAGTGCAGTCGATCTTTGGTGCACTGCAGAAAAACATGTTTTTAAGCTTTTGGGATGTTTTGGATGCTGCTGTGTCTAACCGTGCTCTGCAATGGCCTCCAGATTCATACCAATGTTTGACCCTAAGTTTTCAATAAACTAGAGAAAAGGCCCAAACAGACAGTCAGCCTTCTGGAAACAAAAGCACAACAGAAATAGAAAAAAAAATGAGTAGTGTTCAACAACACTGACATCAATGATTATGTTTGTCTGTTTCATTCTTTAGTGTTTCCACATAGATTTTTTAGTAGATTTTCAGTGTCAACACAGCTGCGTTTTCTAATGTTATGTCCTGAAACAATTAGCTTTGCATATACAGAGTAAACATAAGCAGCTGCAGTTATACGTCTACAGATGCACAAATAAAACCCATATAGACACGCAAAGCTGTTTTCTGAGCTGCAGGTTAATAAACAGATGGAATTAATAGTTCAGAGTCACAGACATAAAGTCACAGGAAACACTTGTTGAAATATTTTATATATATTCTGCAGCTCTAGTTTTAAGTGTGCTATATTTCCATCTTTATTTCTTTTTTTTTTATATATATTTTATTCTCTATGATTTTAATATCATTTCATGCCTTCGTAAAGCACTTTGAATTGTCTTGTCTATAAATAAATGTGCTTTGCTTTATTAAGTGTTTAAAAATCCACTATCAGTCTAAAGAAAGCTCATATTGCAGAGATTCACACAGTTTTTCTTTTCCTTTTCGTGATCATCAGGATCATTTCACTTCATCCTCTCACTGAAGTTGCACAAACTGAGTCGGGTTTTGTGTCGTATGTGCAGCAAGTGAAAAACAAAGGCCAGAAAATAAGTAACTGATAAGAATCGGATAAGAGTCAGTTCTGATATGTGGTGAAAGTGTCCCATATCCCATATATATTATTGTCACTTTAAATGTGGATTCACAGGAAGGATTCACTTACACACATGAATGCATCAGATGAGTTTGATACGGGTTTAGTTTGGAAACCGTGTCAAAAAAAAACATCTAAAAATGTAAATGTTTCAGTAAAAAATCTGCGTCAGCATGGGGACGAAATGCTTGCTGAAAACGATGCAATTCACATGCCACACCCCAATGCACGCTGTAAGCCCCCCCCCCCCCAAGATACAAGAGAAGAATAGAAGAAGTAGTGCGCAAGAGTCCACGTCCCTTTTTCTACCAGTGTGACACATGTGATCATTACGTGGGTGTGAACACACACATTTTACTCGTCAAGATGTGTACGGAAACGGCAGATCTTCCCACTCTGGGAGACGTTTTTCAAAGATATGGTTTTTGGGGTATCCATGACACTGGTCCCATTTTGACAAAAGGCAAATCCGTTGAGAAAATACGTTGATTTCACAAAAATTAGTTTCTTTGTGGATTGGGCCTCCGTAAAACCAGAACAGCAGACTCAGCCAAAGCAGATCAGCTCCCACTAATGAATAACACACCAGAACGATCACATAATGTCCCGAAACTTCATTCTGAGGAAAATAGTTTGCCATAAAATCATTCGGTGCAAAGAATTGACAGGATTTTTAAATGAGGACTTTTTTTGCTACACTTAAGAGTATAATTCTTAATTTTAAAGTATATATTTCATAGTTCAAAGACGTCAAATCGAGATGAAATGAAAACAGGGTTCACATATCCTTGTATACAATATGTCTATGGGGGTTCACCTGAAGGCCTGATCGATGTTTCTTTTCTCAACAGGTAATGCCTGTGGATGCGGTGATGATGTATTTTGACAGTTATGTCACGTGTGGGAAGTGGTATGAAAGCTGTAAGTTGTACTTGTATGTTTTGAGAAATACGCATGAGTATCCAATCTGTGGATTTGAATCTATTGACAACTGTCTTACACCCTATTCCTTGTGTCATTATCAACATTTCCTTAAAGTTTCAGCCAAATCTGTCCAAAACTTTTTGAGCTATCTTGCTACAAATCACACACATGCCCTCCTCCCCCACATACCTTCACCGATCACCACCAACATTCATTTAGTTTTAATTTGTTCCTATATCAGCATTTCCTGAAATGTTTAGCCAAATCTGTCTATAACGTTTTGAGTTACGTTGATAACAACCAAACAGACAATGATTATATAACCTCCCTCCTTCCTTAATGGAGTCATGAACCAAATATATCATATAGTATATCAGTAAATTATATTTACATCAATAGATCTGGAAAATCAAGAAATTTACCAAGATCATTTTCATTTCTTCCTTTGACAGATATTATTTGCTTAACTCAATATTTCTTTTCAAGACTTAATTTTTTTACTTTATTTTTTGCTTAATCTGTAAATGAAACAAGTGGAAATAATCTTGTTAAGATTTTTGTAGATATGGTATTAAATATCTGTTGTTTCAGTCCTCATTTCTCACTGGATTATCATTTCCAGTGGATTAATTAGTTCAGGACTAAAAAAAATAGCTCATGAAATAAAAAAAAAAAGACATCTGAACAGCAAAAAAGAACTTAGCGTGAAAAATATAGAGGCTTTTTAATTTTTTATTGTTTTTTTTTTTACAGAGGAATACAGTATTGAAAAGGATCAACTTTTTTTCCTAAGATTATTATGACACCCCAATGACCTATGACCTTTTGGAGAAAAAAAATAACATCATGTATCATTTTATAAATTTATGTTCATTGCAACCTTTGACCTCTGGCCATCAAATAATCATCAGCTCATCTTTATGTTTCAATGTTATTTCCAAATATGAAGAAAGATGCACGTAAAAAAACAAAATCTCATGATGACACAATTAAACCCTTTGACCTTTGACCTCTGACTACCACATACTAGTTAGCCCAACCATGTGTCTAAAAATATGTTCAAAATCTGAACAAAATTGAACATAAAAAAACTCCAGATAATAAAAAAACTCATGATGACATAATTAAACACTTTGACCTTTGACCTCTGACCACCAAATTCTAGTTATCTTTAAATTGCACATAGGAACCCTCCAGAACTACAGACAGTAACAAAAACTCATGATGACATAATTAAAAACAACATATGAGACTGTAATGAAATATTTTTGAGTTTTGAAATTCACTTCAATCATTTTTCTCCTCAAAATGTTCTAAGGTTTTCTAATATGTAGCTGCCATCCACTATAAGCACAGTAAGTGCCATCAGTCTAAAGGCTGCAGACAGTTTCTGCAGGTTATTACTGCCATATGACAGCCTATTATCTCTGTATGACAGGCCATTACCTGCACACAGGAGCTGGGTAATGAAATAGGTAGGAGGACAGAGAGGAGACAGTGTGCTATCAACAAATCAAACAGATGCTCTTTACTCTGAGCTACAGGCTTGAATCTAACACTCAGAGTCACAGACACAGTGGACTGAGTGGAGGTTTTCACACGTCAGCTGATCCAGGGGAAACTCAACATGCGATTTCATTTACAGGAGCTGTGAGGACGAATTACACCCTGAAATATTATAAAAAAAAAACATGTCCAAGTATTAATAAGAATTTGAAAAGATTTGGGGACCCTTTATGGACTTTACCAAGGATCAGGGGCGGGGCTTCAGGACAGGAAGCCAGGCAGGTGCTTGGGGCCCCTTCCACTAGGGGGCCCTACAGCTGAATGTGTGTGTGATTTGCCAGTGTCTTGTTGGATAAAGAACATGGAGAAAAATAAAAATTTAAGATTAAATTTTAAAAGATTAAATGTGTGTGTGTGTGTGTGTGTGTGTGTGTGTGTGTGTGTGTGTGTGTGTGTGTGTGTGCAGTTTGTTGCTTTTGTGTAGTTCATGTGTGTGTGGGTAATTCTGTGTGTTTGTGTAGTCATGTGTGTGTGTGTGTGTGTGTGTGTGTATGTGTGTGCATGTGTGTGTGAGTATCGTTTGGTTACTGTTGTTGCGTTTGTGTATTTGTGTACCTGTGTGTTAGTGTAGTTTGTTTTGTGCAATTGTACGTACGAACGTATCTATTTTTGTAATTTTCATCTCAAATGTCCCAGTGTGGCATGTGTGTGTGTGTGTGTGTGTGTGTGTGTGTGTGTGTGTGTGTGTGTGTGTGTGTGTGTGTGTGTGTGTGTGGAAGGGGGTGGGGGGGCAATGCCTCTGTCAAGGCCTTTTTTGTTTTTGATGCCATCATTCATTCGCTCTCACATTCTCCATCTGGCGGTGGTGAACTATATTTGTATGACAGAAGCATGGCTGCTAATTCACACCAAATCGACCATCACCACCAGACAATGGTTACATTTACATGATGTTTTTTTTTTTTTTACCTCTGCCAGTGGAGGTTATGTAATCATCAGGGTTTGTTAGTTTGTCCCTCTGTCTGTTAGCAACATAACTCAAAAGGTTATTGACGGATTTCAACAAAATGTTCACAGAATGTCCAGAATGACAAAAGCAACAAGTGATTAGATTTTGGGAGTGATCTGGATCACTGTTTGATTGGACCCAGGATTTTTTTTTGAAGGTACTTTACTATATGGTTCTAACTCAATATATAACACTGGAGGAGGTCTGTCCTCACTGCTTTTGTATTTCTGAATAAAATAATTCGGAATTAAATCTATTTCCTTGATTGAATGATTGATTTGTAGTGAAAGTGAATGTACTTTCACTATGAATTAATGCTTTACTACGACTAGTATTTTAGTTGATCATATCAGATTGTATGAGGTGAATTATACATAATGTGTATATAAATGGTTATGGATGCTAAAAGGGGATTTATATAAGTTTCACTTTTTCCCACACCTTTTCGAGTACAAGGAAAAAAAAAATTGTTGACCACTTTCAATGATGTTTGGATGATTATTGTGTGCTCGAAATAAAACTGAACTCAACATTTGTCTTTGATGCACAGGTCATCATAACATCACGCTAAGTGGAATAAAATAAGTGCTTTCTGAGTTTGTTTTTTTGGTCGTCAACAGCAAGTACAGAAACTATCAAATGTTAAATAGCAGGTCAAAGGTCAATAGTCAAAATGCACTGGTGTATGGATGTTTGGTGGTGGTCAGAGGGGCTGTAGGTGCAAAATATCAGTCTGCCCCAGGACAACTGTGGGTACATATGTAGTTTACCACCACCAGAGCGAGAATATGAGAGTGAATGAATAATGGGTCACTAATGTAAAGCGCTTTGAGTGGCCAAAAAAGCGCTATATAAATCTATTCCATTATCATTCGTGCAAGTATTTTTAATTTTGTGAATAAATAAGCAAGCAAATATATATATGAAATATGCATTACATTCATTTTTAAGTTTCCTGAGCCTCAGCAAATATAAGTAACAATATATTGGTCTGAGTAAATGAATTACAGATATATATGAATATAAATCCAGACTGCAGCTTAACTTTAACTTTCATAATCCATTTCCTTTTCTCCTCCTGAGGACCCAGACATTTTATAAGGTCTATATGGTGGCAAACCAATAAAAGACAAGCCCGAAAAAATAAAAATAGAGTGCATCAGCCTCATTTAATGTAAATGTGCCCTCAGTTTATTTTGGAGTGTGTTTTCACTGTGGGGAAATGGAGCATAAATTCAGAAGAGGTCGGAAAAAAGCTTTATCAAATCAACAAGTAGCAAAACAAACATGTAATTTTAATTTAAAAGGGCCATTAGAGACAAAACCAAATGAACTCACTGTCTATAGGAGACAAATGAGAGGTTCCGGAGTTGAATATTATCTACATATTGCTGCTGCACTGAACATTTAATATGCTTTGGTCGAGGTCTACAGCGTCCAATCACTATTATTTATTTGTAATAAACATGGACCTATATGTAAGTCAATGCAGGATCACGGCTGATGCTGAACAATCCATTAAAAGCACCGTGGACTTTAGTGGCTGTGTGGTGAATTATACCAATTTGCAGATACCCTTTTGCAGGCCTTTTGACTCCAACTTCAACATTTTTTTTTTTTTTTTGAGTTGGGAAAATAAACACTAGATATGGAAATGAATGTTATGAAAAGAATAAACAAACTTTGTGTTCTGCTCTACAGGTTAATTTGATTTCTGGAACCCATTCCTTCCTCTTTTTATGGAACGACTTTAAGCTTCAAGTCATTAATTGTACAAACTAGATATTTGATGGCATAATTTGGAATGTAACCTGTTTTCAGAGGGATAAATAAAAGCACTGTCCAGAATTTCTTCTCCACATTTGATTTCCCAGTGTGTCTATGATGTTGTAATGGGTTTACAGCCTTTACAGCATTAAAAGCAATAAAACATGGAAATCAGCCTAAAAAGCTGAATTTTAAAACTTTCTTTATGCAGCTACTGAAACTAAAATAAGCGTTAGGGTTAGGGTCATTTTTAGATGATTAGGAGTACATACATATCGATGATCACACCATTTGTTTGAGCCAAACTGTTTTAGCATGGAAGTGATTAGGGCCTGTTTTTTTTCCTAACATGAAACAATATTTTTAGACCCATTCTAAAGCTGTAAACATCACACTTATGTGGTAGTAGAGGGTCCCTAAAGACAAACTGAAATGTTGTCAGACAATGTGACCAGAGTTTCTTATCTCAAGCCAGTACTTTTCTGTACTCATATGACATCTTAGGAGGAAGCCCGAAATAGTGGATTCCCGAGTACAGAGTTACACGCTCTGGAAATTCACGATTTCTTTTTTAAAAACAACAACATGTTAGTAGGCTAAGCTTTGCTGTTGCATACAACTTCATTTCAATTTCTAATGAAATACTGGACTATGTTTTTTAAAAAAAGAATGCAATGAAATCGTGAATTTGAAAGGAGTGAGAACTTATATAAACAAACAATCATTCTCACATTCACACCTATGGACAATTTAGATTAACTAAGTAACCTATCAGTGCATGTGTTTGGATGGTGGGAGGAAACTGGAGAAAACCTACACAGACGCAAGGAGAACATGCAAACTCCACACAGAAAGGTCTGGTGTGGGAATTGAACCAGGGACCTTCTTGCTGTGAGGCACGAGTGCTAACCACTGCACCACCATGCTAACCACTGCACCACCGTGCTAACTACCATGCTAACCACCGTGCTAACCACCGTGCTAACCACCGTGCTAACCACCGTGCTAACCACCGTGCTAACCACCGTGCTTACCACCGTGCTTACCACAGTGCTAACTACTGCACCACCGTGCCGCCTATCATGTAATCTTTTGCCCAAAGTTCCGCCTCTTCTACCATATATAGTTTGTATATCATCCATATAAATGTTTCCTGCTTTTCTTTTACATTCTAAATGTTTTTATTTATTTCAGCAAATCACAGCATTTTCTGCCGTTGCAATCAGAGTGAGCAATCAGCAATCAGAGAAGCTTTGTTTCAGTTTTCATGCATTTTTATTTCTGTTACTTTATGCTGCTGTTATCAGCAGGGTTTTTTCCCCTTATACTAGAAGTATTTATTACCACAGTGCAGTGGGACACAACAGGGTGATGTCAGTTTGAGGTGCGATAGTGATCTTTTTTATCCTATACGTACTAATATGAGCAAACACAGGATCACACACAGAGCAAAGCTATATGGAGATGTCAGTTTTCCAATTGCTTGTGTGTTGTTGTGTTGTTAGGAGTGTTTTTATATCTAATAGGAGGTGATGTGTCTCATATTGGTGAAATAAATGTAGCCTCAGAGGTTTTAAAACCCAGATAGGTACAGTAAGAGCTGCTCTGAGGCATGGAGAGGAAGAACACGGAGGAAAAAAAGAGGAGTTATCTGTGAATTTAAAAAGGTTGAATTTTATGTCAACTAAAACATGGTGTTTAAGATATCATACTGAAAACCAGGATAAGCCTCTGGTTGATTGAAAACCATAATCAGGTTGTTTACAGGTGATGTAACATTACAGCGCCCACTGCAGGTAGAGGATAAGAGATGATTGACTCCATAGAAAATGACTCTGGTCTCAGTGTTTTGCTGTCGCTCTGTTCAAGTGATTCAAGAAAAACTGGGAACTTTCATTAAGTAACAACAGTTATGGTTAATGGGGGTGAAAATACAAAGAAAAAAAGTAGTTGGGAAGCTTAGTTAGAGCTGTACTTTGTCCAACTACACTAACTTCACAGCAGTCGATAAACCAATAAAATACAATTTAAAAATAAATAAAATGAATGCTACTAAGCCATACATCAGGTTAACAGTGATGAGTTTGTCCAAACTGATCAACATGAACAGATAATTATCATTAGAACTTTATGATTTGCTAAATTTGTCATTGGTTTATAAACTAATACTGCGTTTTAGAAGTAATAATCAAGTTAATTTAATTTGGAATGACAGAAAACTCAGTACATGACTGCTGCATAACTTTTGTTAGAAGAAACTCACCATATCTTTAATTATTTAGTACTAGGAGTATTAGTAGTAATAGTATTAGCAGCAATTGTAGGAATTGTAATACTGTAGGTCATAGGTCATCAGGAACAGGTTTACTGTGTGTTCCCAAAATCAGAACCAAACAAAGTGAAGCATCGTTCAGTTGTTCTGCTCCTCACCTGTGGAACAAACTACCTGAATACCTGAGAAAAACTGTCAGTTCATTACTGTTCACTGGAGCTTTTACTTAGATTCTCATTTGTTTTTAAATGTTTTTATGTCTTTATTTTAATTGTCTTTTAATGCATTTTAATAATTTTAACTGTAATGTTTTTAATTATATATTTTATGTAAAGCACCTTGAATTTTCCTGTACATGAAATGTGCTGAACAAATACATTTGCCTTGCCTAGTAATAGTACTAGTTGTAGAAATAGTAGTCGTAGTAGTAGTAGTAGTAGTATTAGTAGTCATAATAGCAGTAATTGTAGTAATAATAATAGTAGTGATTGTAATAGTAATGGTAGTAGTTGTAGTAATACAAATAGTAGTAGTTGTAGAAATAATAGTAGTAAAAGCAATTGTAGTAATAGTTGCAATAATAGTAATAGTAGTAGTAGTAGTAGTAGTAGTCGTAGTCATAATAGCAGTAATAGCAATAATTGTAGTAATAATAATAGTAGTGATTGTAATAGTAATAGTACTAGTTGTAGAAATAGTAGTAGTAGTAGTAATAGTAGTAGTAGTAGTAGTAGTAGTAGTCATAATAGCAGTAATTGTAGTAATAATAATAGTAGTGATCGTAATAGTAATGGTAGTAGTTGTAGTAATACAAATAGTAGTAGTTGTAGAAATAATAGGAGTAGTAGCAATTGTAGTAATAGTTGCAACAATAGTAATAGTAGTAGTAGTAGTTGTTGTTGTTGTTGTAGAAATAGTTACAATAATAATAATAGAAGTAGCAAAAATAGAAGAAGTTGTAGTAATAGTATGTAATAATATTAGTAGTTGTAGTAATACAAATAGTGGTAGCAGTAGTAGTTGTAAAAATAGTTGCAATAATAATAATAGTAGTAGTTGTAGTAATAACATAAGTAGTTGTAGTAATAGAAAATAGAAATAGTAGCAGCAGTAGTAGTAAAAGTAATAGTCGTAGTAGTATTTATACCATTTACGAGGCAGTGAATCTCTGGAACCATTTTGAGCTCAGACACTGATGTATTAATACGTGACCTATGATCATGTGTACCATCTGAGTACATATTTCACATATTTCACTCCGACACATTCAGTTTAATTAATCTATTCTACAATCCATTGAAAAGTTTAATTGCAGTATTCTTCAGACGACGAAGCAAAAGGATCTCACTTTTAATATTGTTATAGTTCAAATCATCATCACTCAGTGGAATTCAAGACAAAGACGAATGGAACAAAAGAACAGTTAGTAGTGAATATGCTGGGTGACATAGGAACACTCATTATCTTACAGCAGCCAGATGAATTTTGCAGAACTGGAATTCTTCCAACAAAATGTATGGATGTAAAACTCAGGACGACGCTTGTAAGAGCCTGTGGAATGGGTTAAGATTTGGTTTGTGTTTTAAATAATTGAATAAAATGTAATGTTATAACCTTGGTGGATATTTACAAGCCCGGAGGACATTGAAAGAGAGACAATTACTGTACTAATTAATTTTCTTTTTTTTTAAATATAATGGTGTGAATATAATAGCCTTGTGGCTGCTGTGCATTCATTGTTTTCTGAATAAAAACTTGTGAATAGAGAGCGCTGCTATTATCATCATTATCAACCTGTCAACCCACACATGCAGACAATAGACCTGCACTGAGTTACAGCACAGTCCCAATTAGACTGATATTTTACAAAATCAACTTTTCACTCTGTGTTTGGTCTTTGTATTCATGTATTTAAAGCTGTCATTCATTAATATTGCTATATTCTCCATTGTTATTGAATACATTGTGTGTTTAAAATTTTAATTTAAAAAAAAAAATTTTTGGTTTCCAGCTGTTTTTGAATATGGTTTCGATTTTTCAACACTTTTATGTGTTAGTTTAGTTTGTTGGTATGAATTTAAGTGGATTTTACCATGTTTTGGTTTGGTTTTTCCTCCGCTTTTTTGTGCTTCTTAATGTATTTTTGGTGTATTTTGTGGGAAATTTGAGTACATAAAACCCCTGAGACAAGACAGTCGACCAATATAATGTCTTATAAATGTGATTAATCCAAATGAATCCACAGTAACCCTGTAATTCATCTGATTAAAATGTGATAATATATATATATATATATATATATATATATATATATATATATATATATATATATATATATATATATATATATATATATATATATATATATATATATATATATATATTTATATACATTCATTTTCTTCTTCCTTGTATCTGTCTCATGTAAAATAAAACTTGAATAATATAGATTAAAAATTAACCAGAATTCATCCAAATGAATCCTCTGCAACCTTGTATTTAATCTGATTAACATTTTTAATTGTTTGAATTTCAAGTTCAAGTCAAATTATTTCCCAGTGCAGTAGGAAAAATGTACTCTTCAAGTTGGCTTAAAGTAATTAAAGCTGTCATTCCATGGTTATTTTATTAACATCATCGTGTTCTCCATTGTTACTGAATACATTGTGTGTTGGTTCTATTTAAAAAAAAAACGTCCAGATTTGTTTTGTTTCTAGCTGTTTTTTTCACACTCATACACCAGTAGGTTTCTAAGGTTCTTTCAGTCCTATTGGGAGGACTGTGCCTTGCCCAGGGACACTTCAACATGTATACAGCCAGAGCCGGGATGTGAACCGCCAACCCTTTCAGTCATTGGACGACCCGCTCTACCAACTGAGTCACAGCTGCCCCTAATTAAAAGTAGTGCACACAAATAACAACATGCTCCAGTTTTATGCAGTTTGGGCTTGAAATAACAAGAGTACAGTCAAGTCAAAAGTGGAAGGAATCACTTTTAATAAATAACTTTTAGATATTTGTTTCATATTGCAAACAATTTTATATAGAAATATTAGAAGCTTGAGAAGTTTGTTTATTTTTGACGCACGCATTCCCTTTAGAAATCGTCAATATCAAGTGAGATAAAAGCACCCTCTTGCTTTGTTCACATATGTAACCAGACTGACAACTACTGCTTCAATATGGCTGCAGATGACAGTTCCCCCAAATATCAGCCAGCGTTACATTAAATAAACACAGTCTTTCTGCAGGTGAAGAGGGAAAACTCAGATATTCACACAATATGATGATGATATATGGTGAATGACAAGTTGTTTTTTCAAGCAAAATAAGAATCAATGTTTCAAATTTCAATGAAGCTGCTTATATTAGGGATTTAGTGAAGGACAACAAAAGGGTTAAGTCTGATTGGTTGTTCTCACATCTGTAAAAAAACAATTTCTTTTATCTCAATTGGATCAGACACAACTCAGAAATTATCAATGAAAAGTTATATCACAATATATATCATTATTATTATATATATATATATATATATATATATATATATATATATATATATATATATATTATTATCATTATTGTACCTCTTATGTTCTGTTACATGGATGAATACCTCAATGATAAAATCTAATCTAATCCATTCATCTGCAATTGGTAGGTTGCAGTCACGTGACTATGATGATGTCACGATTTCAGCTGGAGGGCAGGAAGTAACCGTAGAGAATGGCGCTCTGGTACAAACAGTTAGTTAAAAATTTATTGGACGTCACCCGTATTGTATGAAAATCAATGATTTTCATACAGATTTGCCAACAATTGAGGCTGTGGATATTACTAAGTACCTGGTCCTGCAGACATTCTACTACACCAGCAGCAAATGAAAGTCTAGAAAAGTACATAGAACGTTATTTTTTTCAGTGGGTGGGTCCACAACCTCGGTACCAACAGGCTCAGCTATAATTATTGTTTGGTCTTCACCAGGGTGTTTTATTTATAAAGATGCAATGTCAAGATGTATTGCATGTTTGTTGACATTAGTCGCTACTGCTAGCGGCTAGCAGTAGTGACTAATGTCAACAAACATGCAATACATCTTGATGTCGCTAAACAATATTACAACAGTGTAAGTGAACATTTAATGACAACCTAGTGATATATAGCACATCCACAAAAAAAGTTAGCTTTGGAACATACCTCTGACAAAGTGGTCGCTGCAGACATTAGCATTAGCATTAGCATTAGGAGACTCCCGACCACAAAAGCAGATTTAAAATCCACTTTTTACTGTGTTTTTCTGTGAGCTTTTTCCATTTCTCACCTATGTGAATGGCAATCTATGGTACTCTAAAAAAAATCACTTTTCCTTCTCTCCGTTAGAACGTTTGCCACAGCTGTGAACTACACAAAACATAGACATTTTCCCAACAGAAAACTCACTCAGCTTCCCTTCCTGCCCTCCATCTGAAAATCGCACGCTGACTATATAGCAATGTGACATCAAGTATTTCCTCTCTCTTGTAAATATATATAAATGTATTTGAAAAGAACGGACCCTACCCGCTTCTCGACCCGCATTTTCGAAAATGTAATCAATGGTATTTATGAACATCAAATGACCTTACTCACATATGTGGATTCATTTGAGTGTTAAAATCTGATGTCATTGGGATCAGCAACCTATAACACCTAAAGAAACATTTGAACCTGGTTTCCACGGAAAAGAAAACACTAGGAGCTGATCATCATGTTTAAAAAATCTCAGTGAATTTGTCCCAATTTGTATATTTCCGGAGCGTCCACTCTCCTAACTTGACTTTCTCTGTTGCTCCCTCCATACTGTAGGATACTGACGACGTCGTATGTCACCTGCACGGAAATTAATTTAATGAAGCGTATTTACGCGGTTATTTTAATGTTTATCTGAAACTACATACAACCCGACCGACCACAAATATTTTTAATGACCCGTAACTGTGGATGACCACGGGCACCTGCTCACTTTGGGTCAGCCCGTGCATCACTGAGCGTGTCAAAAAAATAAAACAAAATTACAATTAAAATAAAAAAATAATAAAAAAAAAAAATATATATATATATATATATATATACATATGTGTGTGTGTGTGTTTGTATATTTTTTAAAATACTATTAATATTTATTATTTCATATTGTTTGTCTTTTTGCATTTCCATTAAGGCAAACGCATAAAACTAATTGGAATTAAAAAAAAAAAAAAAATAGCCTGAACAAAAGCACATTTCCTCTTTGCACTTTGAAATTCTGCAACACTCTTCTTCCAAACACAACAGACTTACATTAGGGACTTCAGTCAAGGATGAAATCTCTTGCAATCATGAGGAAAACATTTCTATTCACAATGCAAAACATACCTGGAATTGGCAACACACTCTTTAGAAAATAGATGTGCAGAGACGCTGCAATGGGATGAGGGTTGGATACCGTGATGAGACTATAAACACACCCCCACCGTCCTGCACACAACTGTTTTACATTGTTTACCGTTACACTCTACCCCAGTAGTTTTTATCCGTACTGAATGAGATAGAATGGATTCACTTGCACTTTATCGTCAATTCTTCAAACAACAGGGGTCTATTTTTTTTATATCTCACATTTTTTTCGAAGCTAACGTATAGAAAATAAAAATAAAAAAAAAAAACAGTTTTTTTATTTGGCTATTTTTGATTCATTTTTACAATCTACATGGAAACAGAACATTTTAAAAATAATAATATATAAGAGAAGTTAGTACACTATATTGAAAAATGTGCAATGTAAAATGAATACATGTGCAGAGAAACGAATGAACATTCACAAAAACATTATAAAAAATAAAAATGATACGAGAAATTTCAAAAAATAAAAACCATGGATGAAGATTTAAACATTTCTGGAGGTCTTTTAAGTTCCCCCAAAATTCATTTGTCAAACGTTAAGGCTATCAATCAATCAATCAATCAATCAATCAATCAATCAATCAATCAATCAATCAATCAATCAATCAATCAATCAATCAATAATGCCCTTTATTGTCATTTCACATTTGTAAAACGAAATTGTAGCGTCTCTTTTCAGTGTAAATATAAAATATAAAAGTAAAAACAATTAAATAAAAAAGATACAGTATTTACAAGGTATTTTATGCCAGCGTACTAAATATAGGAGATATGTATAAAAAGGTAAGTCATTTGACAGTATGTACAATAAAGCAAATATGGATATGGATATGATTTATATAAATAAATACATTGAATTATATTGCGCATGTTATAAATATATTGCACATTTGTAAATACATTGTCCTATAGTGACGGCTCTAAAAAGGGAAATTATGAATGATCTTTCAAATCTAGTTAGAAAGTGTCTTGGTCTTTATTTTAGTCCATTTAATGTTTTCAGTAATGGTTTAGACCTTTTTATTAAAGTTTTAACAGTTCAGACTAGTCTGGGTTTGAACCCACAATCTCTGAAGTTCAAGCCCCACTGAACCACTAGACGATTTCCTTGTTACTCACCTGTTCAGGTAAAGCCTCAGATGAACCCTGTGACCTCTGACCTTCTGAGTTAGCTCTTCATTTATCAGAGCAGTGGAAAAGTCCTTCATTACTAAAGATGTTCCAGTGGTTCCAGACTCAACCTTACCTCCAGGAGACCAGGGTTCAATTCCTGGTAAAGATGTCTACAGACACGACCACAAATGTTTGTATGTATGTCCTAACAATCAACTTGTAATTAAAAAGTGGTCTACATCATTATTTAGGGCCCCCTAAACGTGTCTGGAGGTGTTTTGAGTCCTTTCCCCAAAATTCATTCGTCAAACGGTAAGGCTATAGTAAGGGCCACAAAAAGGGAAATTTTGGACCATCTTTCAAATCTGACTAAAAAGTGGTCTACATCATTATTTACGGCCCTATTATGTCCTGCAGGCAGAGTCCTGCACGGGTTCGGGTACCCGTGGGTGAACCGCAGATTTTCACGAAATGGGTGAAAAATGTTGTGCTGTGTCGGATACGGGTTCGGTTCGGGTCGGACGTGGGTGATCGCGGGTCTAATTTGCGGTTCATAGGCTAAAAAGTGTTCTTTAGTTTGGACTTGTATAGCTGCCTCCTGTCGGCTTCCTTCTTGAGTGTGTGTGTGTGTGTGTGTGTGTGTGTGTGTGTGTGTGTGTGTGTGTGTGTGTGTGTGTGTGTGTGTGTGTGTGTTTTTATTTGGCTCTGCCTTGGCTATGTCACTGTTCAGTATATTCGTGGCAATAAATGTTTGTATTTAAGTTTGGCTATCTGACATTTTCTTCCGGGTTCGGGTCGGATATCGGGTTCATTTATAGCGGGTCGGTTGGGGTGCGGATTTTTTTTGTCGGAAAACGGGTCGGATACGGGTTTGAACATGACGGGTACAGGCGGTTGCGGTATGTCAAAATCAGAACCGTGCAGGACTCTGCCTGCAGGTGGCATCTAGGGGTGTGTGCAGGAAATGACACAAAAAACAAGATGTAAAATAGAACTAAAATTGTAAATGTAATAATTGATAAAGTGAATTAACAAAAGGTGTCCCAAAAGGGGAAATACAATGTTAGGAAACGAAAGGAACAATTTTTAAATAAGGGTAACGAAGTAAGGAATGACTAACTCAAATAACTACATTTACCTTCTTTAACTGAATGCAACAAAGGCTAAAGAAAACTAAATTAACGAGTGTCTCAACTAAATAAACAAGTCACACAAATAAGACTAGCCTAGTGACATAACTAAGGAGACACAGATGACGAGTTGTGGTGGACTGGGACAGAGTGATCCCAGCCAACGAGCTTCTCCAAGGTGTGCAGTTTTATAGAAGGCGGCTCAATCGAGTGGCAGGGGTCTGATTGGTTGGAGCAAGAACAGGAGAGTCAACCAGATGGAAAAGGGAGAGGCGGGAATCCAGGAGCCAATCAGAACAGGGAAGGGGCCAGAGGGACGGACTTTAGTTTTCCCAGTGACCTCCAAGGACCAACCACACGCAGCAGGTTTTACATACAAGACATAACAAAACATCATCACGAGGAGGAATGACCAAACGAGGGCCAGATAAGGGCGGGGCCCGTAACAGGCCCTTTAACCCAAACTCTTTAGTTTTTTTCATTAATATTTTTTCTCAGTTATTCATCATCCTTTAACAATGAAATCCTGATTATCAGTATGTAAATATATATATTAAAAAAAAATACTATTTCAGCCTTCTGGCTTTACATCATATTATCTTTGTATTAATGCAAATTTATGAAAAACACGCAGTTTAACACAACAGATAAAGATCTATCACTGCCATTGGTGAAAACACATGTTACACAAAGATCCAGACCCTTAAAGATCCAAACGTCTACCTTTAAAGGTTTAAAAATACAGTTTATATATATTTATTATTACAGTTTATAAGATGGAATTTTGTTACAATTTTTGGATTTCATTTTTAAAAATATGGGGAAAAAAGGCAATTAAATTATTATTTTATATCTGTAAATGAAAATTCTCATTTTATCTTCGATACAGTGGTAAATTTATTTATTTATTTATTTTTTTTTTGGGGGGGGGGTATTGCTGAAAAAGTTAGTTACATTTGCAATAGATTTGTATTTAAGTCTATTTTTCCCCTTTAAAAATAGCCAACATGTAAGCACAGGATTATTGTGAGTGAAATCAATTGTTGTACATGTTTATAAAAGATGGGATCTATATGTTATGTGAATAAAGAGACTCAAGGAACATATGGAGGACGTTATGGCAGTTTAAATGAAATGGCTTCTCGGTTGTTGAGCGAACAATGCAGCAGAATAGAAGCAACATAAAGATGCTGCTAAAGTGTTGACTGTATGTTCTGGTCATTATCACTGGAAAAGCTGTTCACAACAATAGAACCACTGTAGGGTGGTCAAATATATGGCACAGGGGCCAAATCCAGCCCTCCACTGGGTCCAGTCTGGTCCCTGGGATGAGTTTGTGTAATGCAAAAATGACTGAAGATATTAATCATTTTAATTTAGGTTCCACATACAGACCACTTTAATCCAAACTGGGTCAGATTAATAAAATTCTATCATAATTAAGGATCGACTGATACAGGTTTTTTAATGGCCGATGCTGATTTTATTTTATTTTTTTCCGATATTTGGGACGGATAGGGATAAGAAAAAAAATAATAAAAAATGACATATATTCCAGGTCTCAAGTTAAAAATAAACATTTAACAGTAACAAATAAAAAAAAAAAATAATAAGTTGAGGTAGAACTTGTAACATTTAAACAACCTGTAAAACATAAAATACTTAATTATATTCAAAACAATTGCAAACAAATAACATTGTCCATGTTATACTTTACATATTTTAGGAGTTAGTATGTTTTATTGTGCTTTTATCTTAGTATTTTTTTAGGTTTTAATTTGTAGCTTTTATTATATTTTAATGTATTTTTATCTTTTAATTTGAAGTTTGTATGTTTTATTGTGTTTTTATCTTATTTTTGTAGCTTTGATTCTATTTTATTGTGTTTATCTTAGTATTTTTTTTAGGCTTTTATTGTGTTTTAATGTGTTTTTATCTTAGTATTTTGGGACAATAAGGTGCAGGGTGTGGACCACCTAGGATAATTTCCTGTGTAGTCCACATCTCATATTTTAGGATACTTACCATCTAGTCTTTTAATAAATCATCAGTACTAACTCAAATGTATTAAGGTTTTCACAACTTAATATATTTAATTATTCTGAACATTCAGGTTTACAGTGTGGTTCATAAGTTGTCATATATTTTAAATCAGTAGATCCTTTTGTTTATGGGTTAACGTGGTAAAGAACATGTGATTTCATTGTAGCTTTGATAACTTTGTTCTCATGTGAATCTTCCATGTCTGTCATTTGTCTTATTTCCTGTGATAATATTATTCATTTATTTTCTGAACTGCTTAGTTGTCAAGAGGGTCATGAGGATGCGAGAGCGGATCCACTGGATCACCAAGCTGGAATGTACGTACGAGCAGCCACTCTCTCACATTTACACCTATGGGCGATTTAGAGCAGGGCTTTTGGACAGTGAGCCTCCCCTAAAAGAACCCAAAATCATCTGTGCCCCACCCCACAATCTTTATCTCTTTTTAACATTTTAAATCTATATATACTTATTTCTTATATCTTAACCTTCTGTTTTTAACACTTTTTTAATAGTTTTACATCCGTGTATGTCTTTAATGTCTTTTTTCCTCACATTTTAACATCTTTGTGTTTTTTTACAATTTTTTTTAAACTAATTTTAACATCTGTTTTTAACACCTCTTTTAACACATCACATTTTGTGTGTTTTTTTTAACAGTTTTTAAATACATGTCCATATCTGTGTATGTTTTAACATCTCTTTTTTTCTCCCTCACATGTACCATAGTTATTCACACCTTCTCTTCAGCTGCTAACACTTTCATCTTGTCTGCACTGATTTTATGTTTTTAATTTATGTGTATTTATTTTATTTTATTTTTAGAAATATAATGTGGTTACCTGGTGAGCACACACGTATCACACCATGTTTCTGTTAAAACTTTTCTTCTTCTCTTGTTGTAATGTTCGCCAATATTTTTTTTTATTCTTTTTTTTTATTATAGTTGTGGAAAAAGGTCTTTCCATTACAGTTTTACATAATATACCATTTACACTACATAAAAGAACATATCTTACCAACGCAAAAACTTTTGATCTATAGATATCTGTACTTTATACTCTTTACATTCTGAGAATAGACTCATTACTTTTTCAAACTAGACAAATGGTGACAGTATGAAAAAATAAGTTGTAAATCAGTAAATCAGAAATTGTGACTTTTTATATCATAATTTTGACTTTGACTTTTTTGTATCTCATTATGATGCTTAAATATATATATATAATTATATTATATCTATTTCAGTGGACTTTTTATTTATGTTTTTTAAATAAAACTGAAACTCTTGTCCACTATTGAGGACAAACATGTATTGCTGAATCTCAGGAGGTTGTTCATCTTCTCACGTGTCTCTGTACTCGAGAGGCAGGAGTATGATTTAGCCTAAAGCATGTTGACATTGGAAATGTGTGAAAGACGTTCTGGTCCATTCAGCGCAGGGTTTCATCCTCTGCTCCACATATGTAGAAGCACTTTTTTTTCCAAGGTTTTGTTCAATTATTTAAAAGTAAAACTGGGTTGCAGTGTGTAATATGTAAAGTCTATAATGATGTGTTACTAAAGCAGATAGTCTGAGCCACAACAGAATAAAATGTAGGTGTGTACGATCATTTTGCTTCACATATGATATTATATTTTCAGCTGCTGGTAAAATACGGGACCAGGTGTTTCAGTCAATGAAACATGTTTTCATCCATGAAACCTGGGACCTTTTTATGTTGGACTAAAAGTGACAAAACTAAATAATGAATTAAATACAGTCATACCTCTACTTACAAAAGACCCAACTAACGAAAAATCTAAGTTACGTAAAACTTTTACCTCAATTGTTCGTCTCTGAATACGAAAGAAAATTCTTTTTACAAAAGGAAACTGAAACCCCCGAGACATAAATACAGTCCATTACTGTACGTAACTACGTAATGTACGGAAATACATCACGTACATACAGTATGTAGCATCCCATTGGCTATGAGGGCGCTACCCATGATGCTCTTCATTACCCTTTGACCCTCATTCATCACGGAGCGGCACCGTTTGACTGTGACTGCTGTGTCTCTCAGTAACACAGACACGTTAACGGTCATTTCTACAACTAGACCAACACTTTTAGTGTCAAAAGTTCAGCCAAATGGTGCAAGAAGAGTATATGACCAGCAGACTGTCATCAGTTGAAAGAAAATTGTTAAAAACTTGGACTCCACAAGCCCGGAGAAACGGACCGTTCGACAGAACCTTGGTCTGCTACACCCCTCAGATCCAGCGTCCTAGAGCAGAGTGTCCCCCCACAGAGGACGCCTCTGGAGACATCGGAAGTGGTGCGAGAGGAAGCAGAAGGTGGCTTTCACGGTGGATTTACAGCTAAGCTAAGAGCTAACCCTATCCAACCGCTGCTTCCATCGGTCCTGCTCGCCAACGTACGCTCACTGGAAAACAAACTGGACTACCTGAAGCTGGATTTAAACACCAAACATGATCCACCAGACTGATGCATCCTTATTCTCACCCAGACATGGATCAACTCTTCTGTCCCGGACACCGACATTAGCCTGGACGGGCTAAAATTTAAATCTACATTTTCTTTTAACACATATTTCATACAAAATCGGTACAGTTTTATATATTTTCTTTTTATATTATTTTAGGGGTAGTATTGGGGGCCTTGAAATGAATTAGGCCATTTACATGTAAAATGCGACTCTATTTACGAAAAATTCATGGTACGAAAACACTTCTGGAATGAACTAATTAGTAGAGGTAGAGGTAACACTATATGTCATTAATCAATTTAAATGTGAATTAAATACTTAATTGTGTTTTGTTTTATTTTCAGCACGATGTGAGCAAATGTGGAGGAACCTGACCAGAGCCGTGCGGATCTCCAAGGACCCCACCCACCTGATCTCTGAGCATTTTTCAGCCATAAGATATCACAGCCACGACTGCAGGATAAGATTTAATCAGAGTTTGGTCCCAATCACCATCCAACTGTTAAATAAGGACTTTAACTCCTTTAGCCCGATCGGCCCACGGGTGGGCCGAGAAAATTGTGTAATTTTTCATTAATTATTAACATATAATAAATCTGGACAATGGAAATTTGTTTCAACTTTTACTCAAAGTTAAGACCCTAATGTTCATAAAAATACATATAAAGTGTACTTTAGTGATAAAAGTTACCTTTAAACATGATCTTTAATATGTGTGTGGTGAAATATAAGTTATTTTTAATCGCCGATACGCGTTATTAATTCATCAATATCTTGATCTGGCGAGGGATAAGGCGGCCATGTTTGTAGGCGTTTGAAAGAGGAGATTCTTCTGAATCCAATGACACCTCACATTCCATGAACTACATTTCCCTCTGGACAGGAAATGCATGCGTAAAAGGTGAAAGGTTAGCATCTTTGCGCACATCGGGCGCATGCACATACTGGCCTGGGACACACACGCTACGGCAGAGACATCTGTGTGCTGGTTGTAGTTATATTTCCCGACTTTACTCGTAGTTTTAAGTCATTTTAGAGAGTTTTAGTGAGTAACAGTGAGTGACAGTGTATTTTCCCGACTGTTACTGGTAAGCTTTGTGAAGTGTTAGCTGTTAGCCGCGTGCTAGCGTGTAAACAACAGAGACACTACAGAGAAGCAGCTGAATGTTCAACATCTGACTGAGATCTGACTGTGGATATGAACTCAAAACAGGATGAACATCTACCCAGTAAGTTGTTGTATCTTACTGATATCTTTTTTTACAAACTAATAGTAATAATAATAACAATAATACTACATTTTATACTATACACATGCAAACACTGTTGACTATAGTAGTATTTTTTCAGTCTCATTTCTCATTGTATTGTTATTTTTACACATAAGTAGATAAGTTTATAATTAATCAATGATTGTTTGTGGATTTATTCACTTTCTCTGTCAAAAATAAATAACATTCTATCATTTCATGAGAAGGAAAAAGTCTCAAATCATGATTGTCTTCATTTTTCCTAGGTTGGAGGATGACAGCAAATAAAACTGCTTTTTGCAGAAACACATGGACCAGTTCAGTCTGCTGCCAGCCCCCCCAACCTAATGATAAACCAGCCCCCACCTGATGATAACACATGGACATTTTTGGACTTTATTGCAATTGTTTGTGTTTTGAATGTTTGTATTAGTTATTTTGTTTAGTAAATTTGCACTAATTTTGATATTTATATTTATTCTAATTGAATTTATCATATATTTTTGCACATTTGTTCAACTTTATATTTGATTTTTACTGAAGTGTATTATTATTATTATTATTATTGATATATTATTATATTGTTTGGAGTAAGTTCATAATAAAACTACTCCATTTGGAGACAAAATAATCCATGTTTATATGGTTTTATTCATTTTAGTTGTGCACAAAGGTAGAAGTTGATGAAACACAAGGTAAATTTCACTTCTAAAAGCTCCAGTAAACAGTAATAGACTTCTGTAATGGATATGAGTTGTATTTTCCAGACAGATTTTACTGGAAAATTAAAATAATGTATTTGGAACAGTTTGGCACAACCGTGTGCCAAACTGTTCCAAATGCACTGTCCGCCTGGTGTTATCTGGACTTAAACCTTTCTGGAGGCTTTGTCCTTTGCTCTAATTCTATCAACTTTTGTTCCTGTGTTGGAAAGGAGTTACTGAAGGTGATCAATAGTGTCTATATTCATGGAATCATTGTTAGCAGGGTGTTTTCTTTTGTCAAAAAAATAATAAATTCAGGCGAGACCAAAAAATTCTATTTTATCTTTTAGTTTATTCCAGTTTATTCAGTCATAGTAGTAGCTACACTATTTTAGACAATGGGAATAGATTCTGTGAAGCCTGTAGATGTCCATAGATACAAAGAACATCCATATAAACCTTAGGATTGTGGAGCAATTCTTCATTTACTTTGGGTATGTTTTTTTAGGCGTTTTTCTCTGAAAATAGGCTCAGGGTGGAAGAGGTTAAATAAAGAATGTCCAATGAATGGACAGGGACATTTCTATTTAGATCTGCAATAATTATTATCTTATTTATCTACCTGGTTTTAAACTACAGTAGCTTAGGTCACTAGATGGACTTTCATTTACATCAGTATTTTAACATTTATTATCTCCACCAAGGAGTTTATGTTTGTCTGTTTGTCTCAAAAAGCTATGGACAAATTTCGATAAAACTTTCAGAGATGATCGATAATGCGTCAAGGGAGAAACCATTACATTCTGACCTATAAAGGTCAAAGGTCAAGATCACAGTGAAGGTCAACAGCTAAAACGCATAAGTGGTGATATCTCAGAATCCAGACAAGATAGAGTCACATGTTTTTTTTGCATTCACTTTGTCTTACCTTCGGACATCAGATGAGATAACACCGTTAGGTTTGATGATGTCACGTTTTGACGCCGTATGACGTTAAGCGAATGGTATATTTGCTAATTTTATGACCTTTACAGACTTATGTTGCTTCACGGACGTCTGCGCTCTAGTTTAATCTGTTTTATTCATGTTGATTGTGTATTGATATTTTGTTTCTGCAGTGTATCTATGATGTTTTGTATGAAATGACAATAAATTATCTATCTATCTATCTATCTATCTATCTATCTATCTATCTATCTATCTATCTATCTATCTATCTATCTATCTATCTATCTATCTATCTATCTATCTATCTATCTGTCTGTCTGTCTGTCTGTCTGTCTGTCTGTCTGTCTGTCTGTCTGTCTGTCTGTCTGTCTGTCTGTCTGTCTGTCTGTCTGTCTGTCCGTCCGTACAGAACTACTTTTTTCACAGATACATGTATGACTGCAACAAGTTACACGAAACACTAAAAACAGCAACATTTTCTGTAAAATGCATATGTTTGGAGTCATTTGGTACATTTGGATAATGATCCCCCACCCCCCTAAAGCAGTGATGTTCATCTAAACTACTAGTGTGTGTGTGTGTGTGTGTGTGTAGCTTTGACACAATAACAAAAATTCCACAATAAATCAGTGAGGATGTGTAAGTCTGTGCTGGCACATGCTTCAGTAGAAACTTGGATGGAGAAGAGGGTTGGTGAGAAGAACTGGCAACCCTGGAGAACCAGAATACCCTGAGCACCAGCAGCCACCACGGCCGTCATCCATCCTTTTCATCTGTGTTTCTGTCAGACTCACTCGCTCACTAACACATAAAAACACTCCACTCATCTGTTTGTTTCCACATTTCCATCCCTCCAACCTTTCCTTTCCCTCACAACTAACGGAGCGTCTTAAATAAATTTCCCACTTTCAGTACTTTGGTTCTCTAAGCATACAGGCGGCAAAGCCTGTCAAAAATAAGAAAATTAAACTCATTATTGGGTTAAATGTATTATTTCAAGTATGGTTGTCAAAGTGAACACTTTAATCCTTTAACCCCTGATGCGTCAGCGATGACGGGTTCTGAAAGGATGGTTTAGTTTCAATATTAAGAAAAAAAAAATACTGTTTTTTTACTCTGATTTTACTGAGTTTTGTTCATGGATCTGATATATGGACATAAACAGGTGTCAATAAGCAACTTATTTAGAAAAAAAAGCCAAAACTATAACTATATATATATATATATATATATATATATATATATATATATATATATATATATATATATATATATATATATATTCTGGATGCTTCATGTGGGGTCCCATCATCACACATAGATACATCTTTTTTATTTATTATTATTATTATTATTATTATTATTATTATTATTATTATTATTATTATTATTATTATTATTATTATTATTATTATTATTATTATTATTATTAATCTTATTCGTAGCAATCCCTTTAATGGCCAGAACATGACATGCAGTTTAAACAATGTTTTTTTTCCCTTTAGTTATGTATAAAACAAGCATGTACAGTAGTAAAGTGCTGCTCAGTTCTATAGCAGCCTATGGAGTCAAAATAATGGGATGGCTTTCTTGCCGAAGTATGCACATCAGATAAAACCACATCCAACACTAAATTGCTGCTGACACATTAATGCACCTCAAATAATATCTTATAGTCTAATATAATAATATGGCTGTTAAAGGGGTCATTCTACAAAATGAGAAGGCTTCTTTTACATCAGACACTTCATCATCCTCTGTATTCATGTCTATATCTGTGCATCAACTCAAAGCAAACCTGAGCTCGTGTCAAATTTGACTTTTAACACAAGCCTTGGAATTAGTTTTTTGTGTAACTCGCAAATGAGATCCAGATTGTGTAAAAGAGTTCATGTTTTTCACAGGCTATTCAACAGTGAATTTAGTTAATTTAATACATTTTTATGATAGATAGATAGATAGATAGATAGATAGATAGATAGATAGATAGATAGATAGATAGATAGATAGATAGATAGATAGATAGATAGATAGATAGATAGATAGATAGATAGATAGATAGATAGATAGATAGATAGATAGATAATGTCATTGTTCAGGTACAATGACAGTCAGTGCCCCATTTATAAAAACATGGACCTAAAATGACTAAAAATCATTTTAAAACAAATAATAAATAAACATACATATATTTACCCAGACATCATGCCCACACAGTCATTACAAAGAGCATTCAACAACATACAGTCATGTCCATTTTGCACATCACTCCTTCATTTTGTTTCAAATGTTTATCACTGTTGGATTATTTGACTTCTTTTGTAACTGAGAAACTACGTCTTTGTCAAAAGATTCAAATCCCGCTCCAGGTTTCCAGCTGATGCGCTCTGGAATGTGATCAGGAGGAAGATGGACGGTCACAGGCCATTAAACGAAGCCAAAATCAGGCTTGTATTTTAGCTGTGGGAGGGGCAGAAAGCACCAATAATGATGTGAAAGACTGGACGAGACTCTGCCAAGATGTAGCAAAGCCTCCACTCAAAACTCCAGCCCATTCCTTCACACTCTCCCAAAGGTGATTATGGACCGTTTTTGTATTTTGGAACGTCAATGAATTTAGTGAAAAAATACAACTGTGAATTTTACTAAGAAAATAAAGCCAGATAGTGTCTTATTTTTTGTAGATTATGTCTTGTGTTAACGTAATAAAAGCTTGTTTTCCATGGCTGACTGTCAGCATTTAAGGAAAATGTATCAATAATTGAACAGGAGTCATTTTTAATGGATAACTAGGACTTGTGACCTTTTCACACATAAAATGTCTATTAATATCAGCTACATTCTTTGAGCTGGTTGTAAATAATAACCCATGTTGTAGTTGAACAAAAAAGCTTTAGATGTTTCGTTGCTGCATTTAAAACATGAGTGAATTCAGCTGAAAAACACAAATCTTGGTGTTATTTGTTGCTCAAGCATCAGGTCAAACTAGAAATTATATATTATGAATAAAAAATTACTTCATGATGATCACTTATTTTAACCTCCTGACCATTGCAATTTTATGTTTGTTTGTTTTTTTGTTGTTGTTGTTATTTTTTGCATGAAACAACCTGTTACCATGAGTGAAAACTGTATGATGCAGCCATTTTTTCCAAATGCATTTTTTTAAATAAAGGCTTTTTTTTCAATGGAAGGTGTTTTGCTTTGTGTCACTATACCGTTATGTCACTTCCCCACATTTTTTTCTCTCTATCCTTTATCACCATTTATTAGAATATCATCCTCTATTTTGCATTTATTGAGTGAAAATCAGGTATATTTAAAAAGTTATCTATCTATCTATCTATCTATCTATCTATCTATCTATCTATCTATCTATCTATCTATCTATCTATCTATCTATCTATCTATCTATCTATCTATCTATCTATCTATCTATCTATCTATCTATCTATCTATCTATCTATGTTTAATAGCTAATATATTTCAATTATTATGCTGAGATGATGTTTTAAGATGTGAAAAAACTGATGAAAAAGTGACTTTTGCAGTAAAATATATCACTAATCGAAAATAAACCAAGTGTCTCCACCCACTGTCATTGATCCATCTCCATGGGTTTTAGTGTTCCATGGTGTTTCTATACATCCACTACGGAGCCTCTGAGCGTCCAGGTCACATCTGATGACCATGAAAAGATAACAAACTGTATTTTACACTGATTATTTACATGTATTGATAAGAGAATTGGATCAACAGGTAAATATTCTATCTCAGTATAGATGATTTTGGTGTATATTTGGGTCTTTATGGGTTAAAATAATGTGAAAATTCATAAATGGGTCTCAGGAGGTTAATGTAAATGTAAGATATGAGGGTTTTTTAACACACTTGTCTCAGGATTTGCCCGTCTTTGTACTTTATCTGCTTATTTTCTACTTTAAATTGCCATTATACTGCAGAAGGAGCACACTATAGCCGCGGGGAAGTGATAGATGCATCTCCACTTCATCCACACGCGTGCAGCTGTGAAGTAATGAGTGGAATAAAAGGATGGAGGGTGAACACCTGTGCCACTAAAGGTCCTCTTACCTCCTCAAACAGCTCCAGACTGTAGGTGTTATCATCATCCGCGAAGAAAACCACTCCGGTGTCCCGTTTGCTCCGGTGCTGCCTGAGCCACGTGAGAGCCACATTCCTCTGCTCGGTGGCGCGTGGCATCCCGGCGCGTTTAAACCTTCTGGGTGTGAATACATGCAGGTGCGTATATGGCACACCGCACCGCGCCAGGAAACGCGCCACCAGGTCCGTGCGCGTGGTCGAGTCCTCCACTACGATCCAGTGGAAGTGGGGCACCTGGCGGAATGCGTGGGCCAACCGGGTCAGCTCCGCTTTCTGCACCGGACGGGTGTAAGTCGGTGTGATGGCGTAGATGACCGGCAGTGCGCTCTGGTTCTGGGCGCCTCCGACTCCCGGTGCGCCTGTTCGGGCTGCCCGCTGCGCCCTGCCGGTCCGAGCCGCCGCCGGATTCCGGATCGTCCTTTTACTGTCGATATCAATCATGATGATGACAATAAGGACCCAGGGTAGCAGGATGAAGAAACGGCTGAAAAACACTGATTTCATGACGAGGCTGAAGTTCCCGTGCGCCCTCTTCCACTCACTCCATCGCAAACATTGCAGAAGGTTCCGCTCCTCCAAAGCGCTGCAGCTTCCAAATCACTTTAGATTTCACCCAAAAAAAAAAAACACAAGCCGCATGTTGAGCGTGTTTCCAAACTCACACAAACACATCCACTGCGTCCCCCCTGTCCCGGCGGGACCGTTTCCTCGGAACCCCCCTCCTCCGCCTCTCTCTCTCTCTCTCTCTCTCTCTCTCTCTCTCTCTCTCGGACGGGACTTTAGCGCTTCTTCGTCGTCCTTTTCTCTCCCCGGGTTCTTACTCACAAGTGCCGGTTAAATCCCCATGTTCAGAGCGGTAACCAGAACACAACTACACCGACCGGTCCACCCTGCGGCCGACGGGCGGACGGGCTGGGAGGAAGAGGAGGAGGAGGAGGAGGAGGAGGAGGAGGAGGCGGTGATGTGCGCCACCGTGGAGCATCACTTGGCGAGGACCGAGTACTGCTCTGAGTCCGTGGATAATAAGGCAGGAGGGGAGGAGCAGGTGCAGAGAGGAGAGGAGAGGAGGGGAGATGGGATAGAGCAGAGAGAGAGGGAGGGATGGAGGGAGACATAGAAACAGACAGGAGAGAGAGAGAGAGAGAGAGAGAGAGAGAGAGAGAGAGAGAGAGAGAGAGAGAGAGAGGCCTTGTTATGTTGTGCGCGTCAGTGTCCGCTGAGAATAAACCCAGCAGAGAGAGAGACTGTATCCCGTGTTGCTGTACTGTTTGTCAAGAAAAAATAATAAGTGGGAAAAAAGGATCGGAGGGTATAATGTGGAGACTCCCAGGACGGTGTGTGTGTGTGTGTGTGTGTGTGTGTGTGTGTGTGTGTGTGTGTGTGTGTGTGTGTGTGTGTGTGTGTGTGTGTGTGTGTGTCTGTGTACAGTAAAAAAAAAAAAAAAAAGAGAAAAAAAAGTGAGTGAGTGTCCGAATTTAATTGAACTCATTTTCAGATATGTGGTCCCACTAAAGAGTAAAATTGACTTTACAGCCAGTGTCACATTTTCAGAGTTAATTCACTGTCAAAATCAACAATAAAATGTGTAAAATATAATTAAAAAAATAACACTAATGTTTCCACACTGTCAGGAGTAATATGATTACACTGTAATAGGCCCCCAGTGACCCCCGTGACCCTAGTGAGGATAAAGCGGGTTCAGAAAATGAATGAATAGAATTATTTATAATCCATATTGAGTTCTGAAATAACTGTTTGAATATGCATTTCTCTGCAGTATTATTTTGTCTATGTCAGTTTTGAAACCATGTGGAATTGCAGGGGTCCTAAAAGTGTGTGTGTGTGTGTGAGGGGGGGGGGGGGGGGGGGCTCCCAGCAAAGCATTTTTTCATCTGTAGAGGTATGTGTTTGTATATATATATATATATATATATATATATATATATATATATATATATATGTCTTGTCCACTACAGAGGGCAAAATGCATTACTAGGTGCCCCCACCCCCTCACACACACACACGTACACACACACACACACACTTTTAGGACCTCTGCAAGTTGTATATAACTTATATCAGTGGTATCATGCTCTTTCCAAGTGATATCATGTAAAATGATGAAAATATTTACCTTGGGGCTGTCAATCAACCTAGAATGATTTTTTTTTTCTTTTCAAAAAGCAAAGATCAATTGAAATCAATCATAGAGTAAAAATAAACCATCACATAGAGCATTGTCCTCTGACAGGTTTGACTAATGGTGTCACATTAGTCAAACACATATGTGGCTCAGTTGGTAGAGCGGGTCGTCCAATGACTGAAAGTTTGGCAGTTAGTGTCCCGGTTCTGTCTGTCCACATGTCCAAGTGTCCTTGGGCAAAGACACTGAACCCTGCCTTGGTCTCCCAGTAGGACTGACAGAACCTTACAAACCTACAGGTGTATGAGTGTGTGTGAGCACCATGAAGGTGGAAGTATAAGTATAAGTCCAGTCCATTTACATCAGGTATGGGCAAACTACGGCCCGGGGACCATATGTGGCCCGTTAAGCTTTTCATTCCTGCCCCCCAAACTTAAAGAATATTATATTTTATATTCTGGCGTTTTCATACTAGATGGCACACTCAATAAACATTGACCTTTGTGGAGGTGTGGTGTATTCTTCCACATTTGCGTTTTACTTTTTGATGCCTCAGCCCTTCTGTAAAGATAAGCAGAGCTAAGAAAAGAAAAGTGGACAGAGAACGTCCAGTCTTTAATAAGGAGTGGACTTTTTTTTTTTTTTTTTTTTTTTACTGAACACTGATCAACTGCTGTATGCCTGCTATACCAAAAGACTGTGGCAGTTTTTAAAGACTACAATATCAGCCGTCACTTTGCCACAAAGCATACTAACTATGCTAGCAAGCAGTCAATGAAAGAACGGGAGGCTACTGCTCAGAGGTTGGCGGCTACAGTAATTTACAAGCTTGGCAAAAAATATCATCAAACTGTTGTTCAAGTGTCAAGTACCAATGCAAGTTTTATTTTACCGTTCAAATTAGCTAAGCCCAGCGAGCCTCTGTCTGACGGCGACTTTTTAAAAGAATGTAAAATGGAGACGGCAGGTGTCTTGTGTTTGAAGAGCAAAGACAAGTTTGAAAAACATCTGTTTATTGCGCATGACTTGTAGAACTGATATATGAAGATATAACCAGTGACTTAAATAAAAAGCAGTCGTTCATGATATATTCAATAAGACTGGATGAAAGCAACGACATATACCATATTATTTCTTTCCTCTTATTAGGTGGATTAACAAAACACTACAAACATCAGGTCTGACCTTTTTGACCCAAGAGTCAAAAAGTTTACCCACTTCTGATTTACATTAATAAAAAAAACAATATACATAAAGGCCAATAAACATTAAGAAACAGACATAATAATAACTTAAACAATAAAAGTAGATATAATAACCTAAATAAACATGAACACAAACCCCTTCTTGTACTCCTGCACATAAAATGGAAAAAAATAAGTAAAATGTCCAATACCCACAATGCAAAGCAAAATGCTGGCACTAATCATCACTTTGTTGAATTTAACACTACATTTGTGCAGAACTTTACACTGACTTTTAACTCTATTGTTACGGCTGGTTTATTCTCTATCTAGGTTAAAATACATTGACTGTAAAATATTAACACTGTATTCTTTCCTGTGTACCAGGGGCTCCAGGGGGTCCAGGGGGTCCAGGGGGGTCCAGGAGGACTCCATGGTCCACAAATGAAAAACAATTCTCTCTAAACATCATTTCAGTTGCACTACCATTTATTTCAACATTCTCTGCACAGACAGAACATGTTAATTTAATTCACAATGTAATAATGGGATTCATTAAAGTCATGAACCATAAGCAAAGTGCAGTCAATGGTAATTTAGATGTGATTTTGCATTGATTATTTTGAGTAAAAAACTAAATAATTAGGTCAGGGGAGTGAAATTACTAACATTATTAAATATTCAACAACATGTACCTGAAATGGATTTAATTCCTTAATAAAGTGCAAATAAAGTATGTATTATCACCAAATTGTGGTTTAAGCAATTGTAAAATGCTATAAATGTTATAGGTGGAGCTCATTATAATTACATCATATAGAGTATGTTGTGGTGATTTCATCTAATCAATGAACTTACAACATGAGCTCATTGTAGCATGATATTCAGCTATAGATAAAACACACATGTTATGTTTGTGACATTACATTTTCCAACAGGGTTCACTAACAGTTTATTCAGTTTTAATCTCAGTCTCATCTTTCACTTGATCACAAACATTGGTGAAAAATACCAGTGTTGTTTGTATTTAAATAAAGTACTGTGGGATTTTGTTGGATTCTGACACTTCTGATGATAATCATCTTTAAGCTTCATCACAGTAAACACAATTAAACACAATCATTTTGAGAGATGTAAATGTACTGTATTCTGTTCCCATTAAAAACATGAATTTTTCACTGGTCTAAGATGACAATGTTTTCAGTGTTAAATTATTGATGATAATAATCCATAAATTAGTGATGTATGATGTATTCGCATCCTTTAATGCCTAATGGAGCAAAGTACAAAATACTCTGGAAGTCAAAGTCTTGCATATTAATGGTACATGACTTTCTATATTTGTTATGGTTGTATAGCTGTGTGCTTTTATACCTATGTATCTTCCTTCTGATTTAATTGTAAAGTACTTGAATTAACTTTATTTGGTTATCCACATTTTTAAAAAAGCTGTGTTTATTAGAATAATAAACAAAACCAAAGGTGTTCAAAGTACTCACATTCTGTACTTAAGTAGAAATACAGCTACTTATGTGAAAAAATACTCTGGTAAAAGTAGAAGTACTGATTCAACTCCTCTACTTAAGTAAAAGTAAAAAAAAAAAGTACAATTTCTCAATTGTACCAAAGTACAAAAGTAAAACTTTTTTTTGCTATGAATGAAATCATACTTATTTAACAAGGAAAAATCTGAAAAGTAAAAAAAAATAAAAAATTAAACCCTTTAAAAGTGAGTTGCTGTGTTGAAATTGTGTTTGATCGGGTCACAGTTACTCAGTTTTTGTGGGTTATGGACAGGAAATTTAGGGGGAAAAAAACACAATTGAGATAAAAAGCCATCATGAGATTTTTAAAAACATTATAAATATGAGAAGTTGTCGCCTGTCGATGGCGGTGTTGCCTCAGTAGACCACCTATAGAACTTGTGCGTGTATACTGATCATGGGAAGAACAAGAATGTGACGTCAGACTAAGTTGACTATGAGCCGTGAATAAACAGCTAGCTAAAGCTAAAGCTAGCATAAAGGATTAACAACCAGGTTTTATTCATAGACGAATAACAACATCACAAGCTTGTGCAGGAAACACGCAATTCAATCAAACAATGACTGGAGCTGGAGATGAAGATGGGATTTTTTTTTTTTACATTGGCCTGAGATTGGGATAGGATGGGAATTTTTTTTTTCTCAAGGAGTGAAAATCCACTCCCGTGTCATGCTCTAGCTCACACATCAACTTCCAGCTCAAACGTTATTACGTCCAAGGTAAATTCCTTCAAGGATGATGCATAATGTTCTTCCAGCCACATTTTGTGGAACATTATCACTTATAAGCCCCATGAATAGTGCAATAATGGAGATGTGATCCTCAATGTGCCGTCATATAGAAACTGTTTGTGTTACTTGGAGAGCAGCCTGGAGCAAAAAGTTTTCCAATTCAATAAAGTACTGGGATATTTCATTTTGTGTTTTTCTGTCAGCCAGCGAGTTCAGAAAGGGATCACTTCACTTGACATGGCTTTGAGTTACAGCTTCACTCAATATATTCAAAGATTAATTTCCTGAACAGCATGCCATATATATATATTTTTTTAATTTATATATATATATATATATATATATATATATATATATATATATATATATATATATATATATATATATATATATATATATATATATAAAATAGCCCCTCCATGATAGCCCCTCTGGTTCCTCGACCTTACTGGGCTTTTGTTGCCTGAGGCATTCACTTAGCAGTTGGTCATTGGGGGCCATTTTCTTGATGTATTCCTGGAGGTTCGCCGTTTCCTCCTGGACAGTAGTTCTGACAATTACTATATATATATATATATATATATATATATATATATATATATATATATATATATATATATGATGTTCCTCTCGCCCCACGTGGGCGGTGTCTCCTTCAGACTCGGGTCCTCTACCAGAGGCCTGGGAGCCTGAGGGTTCTGCGCAGGATCTTAGCTGTTCCTAGCAATGCGCTCTTTTGTACAGAGATCTCTGATGTTGTTCCTGGTATCTGCTGGAGCCATTCTCCCAGCTTGGGGGTCACTACCCCTAATGCTCCGATCACTACTGGTACCACTGTTGCCTTCACACTCCACATTTTCTCTAACTCCTCTTTCAGCCCTTGGTATTTCTCAAGCTTCTCATGTTCTTTCTTTCTGATGTTGCTATCACTGGGGACTGCTACATCTATCACTACCACTGTCTTCTCATGTTTATCCACCACCACTATGTCAGGCTGATTGGCCATCACCATCTTGTCAGTCTGGATCTGGAAGTCCCACAGGATCTTGGCCTGTTTGTTCTCTGTCACCTTTGGGGGGTTCTCCCATCTTGACCCTGGGACCTCCAGTCCATACTCTTTACAGATGTTCCTGTACAGTATGCCCGCTACCTGGTTATGCCTCTCCATGTATGCTTTGCCTGCCAGCATCTTACACTCTGCTGTGATGTGCTGGACTGTTTCAGGGGCTTCTCTACACAGCCTACACCTGGGGTCCTGTCTGATGTGGTAGACCCCGGCCTCTATTGCTCTGGTGTTCAGGGCTTGTTCTTGTGCAGCCATGAGTAGCGCCTCTGTGCTGTCCTTTAGTCCAGCCTTTTCCAGCCACTGGTATGTCTTTTCCATATCAGCCACTTCCTCAATTTGTCGATGGTACACGCCATGCAAGGGTTTGTCCCTCCATGATAGCCCCTCTGGTTCCTCGACCTTACTGGGCTTTTGTTGCCTGAGGCATTCACTTAGCAGTTGGTCATTGGGGGCCATTTTCTTGATGTATTCCTGGAGGTTCGCCGTTTCCTCCTGGACAGTAGTTCTGACAATTACTATATATATATATATATATATATATATATATATATATATATATATATATATATATATATGATGTTCCTCTCGCCCCACGTGGGCGGTGTCTCCTTCAGACTCGGGTCCTCTACCAGAGGCCTGGGAGCCTGAGGGTTCTGCGCAGGATCTTAGCTGTTCCTAGCAATGCGCTCTTTTGGACACAGATCTCTGATGTTGTTCCTGGTATCTGCTGGAGCCATTCTCCCAGCTTGGGGGTCACTGCCCCTAGTGCCCCGGTCACTACTGGTACCACTGTTGCCTTCACACTCCACATTTTCTCTAACTCCTCTTTCAGCCCTTGGTATTTCTCAAGCTTCTCATGTTCTTTCTTTCTGATGTTTCTATCACTGGGGACTGATACATCTATCACCACCACTGTCTTCATGTTTATCCACCACCACTATGTCAGGCTGATTGGCCATCACCATCTTGTCAGTCTGGATCTGGAAGTCCCACAGGATCTTGGCCTGTTTGTTCTTTGAGGGGGGGTCTCCCATCTTGCCCCTGGGACCTCCAGTCCATACTCTGTACAGATGTTACTGTACAGTATGACTGCTACCTGGTTATGCCTCTCCATGTATGCCTTGACTGCCAGCATCTTACACCCAGCTGTGATGTGCTGGACTGTCTCAGGGACTTCTCTACACATATATATATATATATATATATGATATATATATGATATATATATATATATATATATATATATATATATATATATATATATATATATATATATATATATATATGTGTGTGTGTGTGTGTGTGTGTGTGTGTGTGTGTGTGTGTGTGTGTTGATTTGGACACCCCTGATCTAAATTACACATAGGTGTGAATGTGAGAGTGATTGTTTGTCTATATATATTCAGGGTTTTCTCCAGGTACTCCAGTTTCCTCCCACCATCCAAACACATGCACTGATAGGTTAATTGGTTAATTTAAATTGGTGTGAATGTGAGAGTGATTGTTTGTCTATATATGTTCAGCCCTGAGATGAACTGGAGACTCATACAGGGTGTACCCCGCCTTCACCCATTGTAACTGGATTAGACCCCAGTGAGGATAAAGCAGGTTCAGATGATGAAACAAGATGTTAATGGTATGAATGTCAGTGTAGTGGATGATGCATAACCCACAAAACCCATGAATATATAACAAAACCACTGTGGAATAACTATCAACTGCACTGGCCAGTATATGCATCAAAGGGTTAAAATTGAATGAAATGGAAACACAATAATGAAGTACCTCATAATTGTACTCGAGTCGAGCACTCTGACGCACTGACTGTTGATTCTTCTCTAAAAATATCCTCAGTCCCTTTCATCCCAAAGTGGCTTCAGGTTGTGTTTATAAAAGCGCTCTGTCCCTTGTGTTATCATAGTCCGTTCCCAGGGGTCATGTGTGGAGAGTAGGATCAAACAGGGGTCAGCGGGCTATTGTGGACTCATTTAAGGAAGGTGGAAACAGATCAAATCTGGAGCTGACGGCTTACTGGTGTTGTGCACTTGAGCTGAGAAGCTAATCATTGACTGTTAATTATGCACACAACATGGATCAAGAGATCTGTCGGGAAAAAAAAAAAAGAAAAAAAAGAGTGAAGAGAAATCACTGAGCCGACGTAATAGAGTTGGTTCACACTGAACTTAATTGAAGGCAAACAAGCTCATAATTTCACAGGATGAAAGTACCTTTGATTGTTTGGATTAGATGGCGACTTGGGAATGAGGATGTTTAGAAAAGGCGGAAGAAAAAAAACCCCACAGTACTGTTGAGAGTTATTGAGCATCGCATTGTCCTCAAACAAAATGACTTCTGGAGGTTTAATCAATCTCATGCTCAGTGATTTGGGGTGAAAACCACGTAATGGGCTTACTCAATGATAAATCACTTTTAAGAGACTGATGTGATGACAGCAAGTGCTTTAATAGGCTCTATTCCAGTATTAAATTGTCACGCTTTATCAACCTTGATTGCGTGTTCTTCCATCTGTTCACACGCGATGAGCAATTTGGAAATTAAGATGACTCATCAAGCAAAATGTGATTTCAAATGATCTCGTTTTGATTAAAATTGCCCCGGATGTCATAAGTAGCTACGTTATCACATTGGAGGGACAACAATTTTAACACCTTTGACGATGACTCATCTCACAGATTTGAAGTAAAGCGCATGTTTTCTCTTCAGCTGTTACTGTAAAAGTAAAGAAAAATAAAATATAATGACTGAAAGAAGAAAGAAAAAAAAAAATCTCTGTCAAACATTTCACACCTCATCTAAGTTCACTGTCAAGTCATGATTCTGTTCCTGATCCATCAATCAATATGTTCTTCCATCTCCGCCTTCTGTCAACCTGTCGTACCTGTCAATCATTTGTCAAACTGTCTCGCATAATAAATTTCATTCTGTACGTGCGCCTGGCTGTGCACCGAATGATAAACAACCAAGGGTGTCACAGCCATTTAAAATGTGAGGCTGTTCTAGGTTCTGAGTCTATGGTCGGAAAATTAACCAACAATTATCCATTAATGATTACATTTTTTTAGATTAAAAAAAGTCATATATGGCTGAAAATAATAACAAAAATGTGTTTTTCCTCAATTAAACATTTATTCAATTCATTAGTTTATGTGATTAAAAAAGTAAAAAATGATGAGATAAAAAGGATTTAAAAAAACAGACACTGATTTCACAGACACTGTTCCTCTTTTTTCTTACAAAAATGTTTTGTCCATGTTAGGGGGGACGACTAAAAATATGTTCCTCAGGGGGAAACACAGTTTGAGCACCACTGTCTTAGGGTAAATGTCACAGAATAAGACATAGTTTATTTAACTTAGTTTAACAACGGTAACATTTTTCATTACTTACTGGTTGATGAGTGTTTGTTAACACCATGAAGAAGAGCTGTTTACATTACCGCCAAACTGAGGTGCGCTTCATTTACATATGCAGTTGTGCCGCCCGGGTGGGTAAACAGTTTAAACCAGGGGTGTCCAAATCCAGTCCTCGAGGGCCATTGTCTGACATGTTTTAGATATTTCCCTCTTCCCCTTTAACTCTTTAGCAGTTTCACAGTTTAAAAAATAATTAAAATAATAACGACATGAACAAAAATGACCAAAGTCATCAATAAAATGACAATAAACTGACAAAAATAATTAGTAACTTGAACAAAGTAAGACTCATTTTGTTGCTCATTGTTTATTTTTCTACATTTTATTTTTTATTTTATAATTTTTTCTTTCATTTTGTTCCATTTGTGTCTTACTTTCTACTGCTACTAATTATTTTGTCAGTTTATTATTCATTTTTGTTCATTTTATTGAATCACGTGGAAGAGGGAAATATCTAAAACATGTAGGACACTGCCCCTCGAGGACTGGGTTTGGACACCCCTGGTTTAAACCATAGATACTGTAACAGCCCCGCAATGTTATTACTGTTTGTTTATCCTGCAATAAAAAGTAGGTGAGACCAACTCTCCATCCATTTCCTGGATCCAGTAACGATACAATATATAACCTCAGGAAAAAGTGGGGGTATGAAATCATCTGGGTGGAGAAGTGGGTGTGTCGCTACACCCCCATCCCCCACAGGTGCAACGCCCATGCTTAAAAAGACAGTAGGACAGTGGGGACAAAAATAGACATGTGTAAGTAACAACTCCTGCTGCTAATACTGTATATATTAAGTCCAAACCTCTGTGGGATTTCAGCTTCTAAACAACATGTTCGTTAAACAAAGCATCTCAGCATGTAGTTAATTGTCTCGTCTAAGGAATCCTCTCTGAAACAAAATGATAATATCCAGAAACAAAAGCGCTGTCAGATGATACATGTAGATTTTTAGTGTCAGATTTGCTTTGGAGACCAAATTAAAGCTCAATGGACAATGTGTAAATTTAGACAGAAACCTAATTAAAAGTGAGCAGAGACGAGGAGCAACTATAATAATAATAATAATAATAATAATAATAATAATAATAATAATAAAGACACTTTCACTGTTCCACGTTTGCATGAAGAGAAAGTCAGGTTTTTATCCTTTTTTGGAAAATGCTCTTCCTACTAAGCTGCTTACATGGCTACAGGAAATTAATATTTCATTAATATTCTCATTTACATGCAGTCATGTGTATTATAATTAACACAGTAAATGTGTGATGCTACGTGTGATTGTTACTGCATTATAAATAAATTCCCCAAAGAACTTGGTGGATCTTTTGAAGGGTTGCCATATAAATTAACATTTAAAGTATTTCAGCAGACAGTATGAGATGAAAAAAACCTCCACCTATGCATATATTTACTCTCATCAGGTGTATAGGCTCAGAATAAATGCACGTGTATTCAAGACGGTATTGGAAGTTATGCTGAAATGGCTGTAAAAATGGTCACGGATTTTCATTTATTTATGCACAAATTTACTCTTTGCACAATTTCTTTTTGGGTTACCCAAATGTGATGACAATATCAGCTTGTGCACTTACAAAATTGCAAAAGTATGCGAAGCAAAGTGTCAGATTTAGAAGGATTTAGTGTGATGTAGCTGTAGAAGTTGGAGAAATAATCACACAACTTCAGGGCATTTGGTGATATTTTGGATTTACTGACACTGTGCAGAGGGGTACCAAATGAAAATGAAACTAGAAAAAATTCAGATTTTTTTTTTTATGCCAGTTTCAGTCTTTTAGGTGGGACAAAAAACACATAAATATGAACATAGATAGACCTTCATTATCCCACAGAAGGGATATTTGTTTTTACAACCACAAACATGTCTAAAACAAACTGTAATAACAACAACGACAAACACTTGTTCCATATGCAGATGCTGGAGCACACAAACATTGTCAGTGATTTAACCTTCATGTTATGAGGAGCTTAAGACTCCGCCCCTTCTGAGAGGCTCATGGGGCCTGAGATTGAAACATTAATGAATGGTATTCAATGGTATCTGGTTTGTCATGTGCCCTGAATCGCACAAATGTTGTACCTCATAATAAATGATAATTATTGATGTGTGTTTCAACTGATTCTGTTAACTAACGGCTGATTCATATGTGAGTAAAACCTGTTAATAATTTGGACGACACGCCTGGTGCACATGTGACGTCACCAGAGGTGGTCAAAGTACTCACGTTCTGTACTTAAGTAGAAAACAACACTCTGGTAAAAGTAGAAATACTGATTCAACTCCTTTACTTAAGTAAAAGTTAAAAAGTACAACTTCTCAATTGTAATAAAGTAAAAAGTTAAACTGTTTTTTTTTTGCTTTGGATTAACTCATGTATGCAGGAAAAAAACAGGAAAGAAAATCCAAAAATAAGGCCTTTAAAACTGAGTTACTGTATATATTATGTGTTTTATTGGGTCATGGTACTCATTTTAGTGGGTATGGATAGAATAATAATAATAATAGAATATATCTTTCTTACCAAGTCTGTTCATGACTAGTCACCTGGTGTCCCCCCCCCCCCCCGGGGGGAGTGGCGGCTCTCCTGACAGTGTCTGCACGGGAGCCATGGACGACAGGATCTGCAGTATCTCGCCTGTGCTGACCTGTGACTCCGGACCACCGCCCCTGCCTGTCTGGACCAGCCCCCCTTCCTGCATTTATTTATGGATGTTCATCTATAGCCTGTCCGTCCATGGGAGTGGATCTCTCCTTCAATGTGGTTCTCCTCAAGATTTCTTCTTTTTCCACTGGGTTTTGAAGTTTTTTCTTGCCGAGAAGGAGGGTCTAAGGACAGGGGATGCTTGGGACTTTTCATGTATTTCTGTAGCTGATTGTGTTTTTGTAAAGCCCTCTGAGACGACTTTGTTGTGATTTAGGGCTTTATAAATAAAATTGAATTGAATTGAATTGAATTGAATAAATATTTAGGAAAAAATCCAAAGTCATTAATAGGGTCATTTTAAAAAGCATAATCATGAGATAAATCATCTAATTCACAAGATAAAAAGTCAAAATTCTGAGGAAAAAAATTCTGAATTATGAGATAAACGTGGGTGGTGCAGTGGTTAGCACTCGTGCCTCACAACAAGAAGGACCCTGGTTCGAATCCCATACCAGACATTTCTGTGTGGAGTTTGCATGTCCTCCCCATGTCCGCGTGGATTTTCACCAGGTACTCCAGTTTCCTCCCACCATCCAAACACATGCACTGATAGGTTAATTGGTTAATCTAAAATTGTCCATAGGTGTGAATGTGAGAGTGATTGTTTGTCTATATATGTTCAGCCCTGAGATGAACTGTAGACTAATACAGGGTGTACCCCGCCTTCACCTATTGTAGCTGGATTAGGCCCCCAGTGACCCCCGTGACCCAAGTGTGGATAAAGCGGGTTCAGATAATGAAGGAATGAATGAGATAAAACGTTAAAATTATGAGAAGAATTATGAGAAAAAATGTAAAAACAATTATGAGGAAAAATAGTCAAAATTATGAGGAAAATATGTATAGAATTATGAGATAAGAAATTGATAATTATGGGATAAAGAGTCAAAATTATGTCACAATTTCTGATTTAAGAGTTATTTTTCACACTGTCACATTTGTCTAGTTTGAAAAAGTAATGAGTCTATTCTGAGAATGTAAAGAGTATATTTATACAAAAATATAGGGAGTAAAAGTAAAAGTAAAAAGTTGCCTTAAAAATCAATACTCAAGTAAAGTACAGATACCTAAAAGTATAGTATAGTAAAGGAAGTACTTGTACTTATTCAGACAAATGAACATAACAAGAGGGTTAGCTACTGATTTAAAAATTAGTAATGTATCTGAAAACCAAATATTCCACCTTCATAGGGTTAGTGCACATAAGGCAGAGAGGACCTCAGTAAATAAATGATAAACAGACTTTTTTTTTTTTTTTTTTTTTAGCTGGTTTTCTAGTCCCGTCACATTCACCCATTTGCAAAAACAAACACACACATTCACACACCAGTGGCTCAGCCTTTGGGGGATATTTGGCATTCAGTGTCTTTCCTGAGGATGCATCGACATGTGGATGGGATTCTGACATCAAACCAGCTTGATCCGGTTCCGTGGACGACCGGTTATACCTCCTGAGCACCAGACACAAGATAAGCCCCCCCCCCCAGATTACTGCCCAGACACCCCACAAACATCAGCCAGTACTGTAGCATCTACCTTAATACCATGTTCTGTTTAATCACTAGCTGTGTTTGGCTCACACACACACACACACACACACACACACACACACACACACACACACACACACAGTTTGTTTGGGGGAACAGGGAGTGCACATTTGGCTTGTTTGAAAATAGTTCACGCCAAACAACACCGATGCATGCAAAATGAAATCACCAGTGTTAATCACCACTTAAAGAGTTAATTTTAACACTACCTCACTGCACATATATATATATATATATAGAGAGAGAGTGTAAGATTTACACTGAACCTAGTTACATTTATAGAGTCAACTTTACACTAGACTAGTAAGAGTTAATATTTGACACTACACTCATTTAGTGTCAATCAAATTAACACTATGGGTGAAGTAACACCCATAGTGTTATTGGAATTCAACACTGTTAAGAAATAACTTTTCTTATGTTAAATCTACATGTTCATAAATATATTACTCCAAAGTGTGTTGATTTATAACTATTTGAAACCATGACATAACTTTATTCTTTTATAGATTCTCCTTGAGTGAAAAAAGCAAAATAATGATCATCTCTATATGTGCTTATATGTATTTTTTTTTAATGGATTGGATTGATTTTGTGCTTTTTTTGGACTCTCAGAGTGTTTTACATTAGTGACCTATTGTCAGTGCTGGGTAAGTTACTTTGAAAAAGTAATTAATAACAATTACTAGTTACTTCCCAAAAAAGTAATTGCGTTACTAACTGTGTTACTGAACTAGCAAAGTAATTAGTTACCAGGAAAAGTATTCTGGTGTTACTTTTTTTGTTTTTTTGTTTTTCTTGCTTAAAAAAGGTCAAAGAAATGAAAAAAAACTGTTAAAAAGGTGCAGACTTGCCAAACATTTATTTATTCAAAATTAACAATTTCAACCTGCAATGGATTATAAACAGGAAATACATTTTAAATACTGAAAATGTAATATTTGTTGAAAGTTACTTGAATTTGTTCAAAATGACATCGTCCATTCACTCTTTATCAAGTAAGGATCCAGTTGGTGATGCTCATTTTTAATTCTAGATCTTGAAAAAAAACAGGTTTATCATAATGCTGGTCCTAGCACCATTCTGTTTGTCTACTAACATGCTGCGTAAAACTGTGGTCGTCAAGGGTCGGTGTCCTGCATGTTTTAGATGTTTCCCTCTTCCATTGCATCATTATCAGTCTGATGAGGAGCTAATTATTAACTCTTTAAATGTCAGCGTTGATTCATTCTAAATTTAGTTTAAATATTCAGAAAAATTCAACCATTTTCCTTTTAGTTTTGTGGATGGACAAGGTGCCAAAAAGCAAGAGGTTTTTTTTATTCATTTATTTATTTAATTTAAACATTTTTAAAGGCAAAATTAAAATTGCTGGGACCAAATTTCAATAGCAGTTTTCTTTCCACACTATTTGTCATTTTGTAAATATTTATTAGTTTCTGTTGCTCATTTTGTTTATTTTTCTAAAAAAATTTTATTGTAATATTTTTCGTTGATTTTTCTGCCATTTGTGTCTTACTTTCCTCATGTTACCAATTATTTTGTTAGTTCTCCGGAGTTAAATGGTTAAAGTGAATCACATGGAAGAGGGAAATATCTAAAACATATAGGACACCAGCCTTTGAGGACTGGAGTTTGACACCTGTGAGCAGTGTTGTACCTGAACGAGTTCATTGAACGATCGTTCACAAACTATATCATATTTTTAACGAACGTCAATGACTCGTTCACTTTTGCCAAATGAACGGGAAGTTGTGAACGCGGTTATTCTGGCATTTATTGAACTGTGCTCTTATGTAGTTCATATTTCGTTCTTATCACGTTGTAATTATTGAGTCCTATAAGGTATAAAATGGGATCAAAACACAGCATTATCATAGATGTCATTTTTGTATTATTCGGCGGGGGGTGAGAGCGAGAGAGAGAGAGATAGAGGTGCAGAGAGTTTTTGGGAGTGGTGAAAAAGAGTTAAATGTACAGAGTGTGACCGAGCAGATGTTGTCCCGTTCTTGGAAATAAACATTGAAAACGAAGCTCACTGAAACAGCTTCTTGTGAGAGGGAAGTTAACCCCGGGGTAAGGTACTTACTTCCGCCCTGGAGAGGCGACATTTTCCCCTGATTTTTTGACTACAGGATAACGTCAGAAACTGTTAATAATAAGTTTACAATAATAACAGAAAAAAGAACGAAAAAAAGAACGAAAAAGTTCATTTTGGGATCCATTAACTTCTAGTTCATAATTTGGAAGAATGAACGATGAACTGAACTAATTCATATTGAGTAACTTGAACTGAACTTTGAACTAGTTCCTAATCAAGGTGAACTTTTCCAACACTGCCTGTGAGTTATAGGGTGCGTGAAGGAAGGTGCATTCATGAACCGTGGGAATTTTGTCTTGTATAGACGACTCAAATACCGTTGAGTTGAAAAGAACTGTGCTGTAATTTCCTGTCGTCGGTCCAAACACTCCTCACTTTTCATCTCATCTCACAGATCGATTGTTAATATAAAAATATTGACCCGTGCAGCTTTAACTTAACCGTGTTTATTTTCCATTTATTTATGCCAGTTTGCAAACTTATGCCTGCACTGCAAAAAAAATACAAAATAAAATAAAAAGGCTTTTCAGCTAAATGCATTTTCTATTTCTGTCTCCAGAGTGACTCTTGAAATGTTTGTGCAGCTAAAACTCCAATCTGCTCAGCATTACCTGAGCACTTTGTCAAAGTGTGACAGCGTTGATGCAGTAAGAAAAAAAAACAACAACAACAAACTCACTTAATACTCTGGTAGTTTTATACAGTCTCACCTCCACAGTTCTGGTCCAGGTCCACAAAGGGAATTGATACGATTTCACTGATACCAAGTCCATCATTGATTTCACTTACCACTCTGATTCTTTATTGTCTTATTGACTACAGAGGAAAACACAAACCTTACACCAGTTTTCAGTATTGGTGTAACTTCAATAGTGTAGAAACATCCTCTCATCACTATAACTCCCTCTTTTTGTTTGTTTCCAGAAGCTTAAATTCAACAACTGCAGGAAAATTTGTTCTACTTACCTTTTCTGTGCACTTGTTTGTTGCTGTTGTTCACTGTGAAATTTCCCCACAGTGGGATAAATAAAGAACCATCTACGAAACAAAAAAGAAGACTGAGAAGTGGAACACAATTTAGAACCACGTCTTAACGAGAACACTTCCATATTTCTGTCCAGTTCATCATGATTGATACACTTTGTTGTTCCACTGTCACACTCGTTGGTTTCCTCACAAAATACACAAAAATGCAGAGGAAAAAAATTTACAAAGCATGCTAAAATTCACTAAAATAAAAAAATAAACTATCAAAAAAGTGGAAAAAAAATTCCAAAACATCTTCAAAATGTTTCAAAAATACAGAAAAAAACACCAAAACATGATAAAACATTTGAAAAATATGAAAAAAATATGAATATATATATTTTAAAGTGTCACTGACATGATTTTAAAATTCTATCTATAACTAAAATCTGCACATTATAAACAAAAGGAAATGACCAGACTAGCATCTGTCTCCTAATTGTGCCCAAATACACACTATTACTTCCATTATAACCAGTGTTTTTGATCCATAAGACGTTAAGGCATAAGTCATGTCATTTTTTGGGGGTTTTTTGCAACAAAAAAATATAACATATGATCAATAGAGATCATTGTTGCATCAATAAAAAGTCTGAAAACATCACTGTAAATAAATCAGATTATTTTATGGCTGTCAGAATGAATGCATTAATGGAAATTAATCGATCATCATGATTAATCTGATTAGAAGTTTTAATGCAATTGAATGTAACTTGTTTTGTTGAAACTTTCAAAGGCTGAAGAAACACTGACATGATATTTTGATCATCATGTCTAAAGTCCATTCACATATACAACACTAACAACAACACTGCAAATGTAATGATATTTAATCCACAAAATGTTCCAAACTCTACACCTACTCTTGACCTAATTATTTCTGGGTAACCTGAACTTTGACCTGTGATATCCTGGATTTTCTATTATCCATATATCAAGCTTTTTCACGGCATCTTTTCTGAACTAAAGACTACTGATAGAGACCAAGTCCACCGCACAGATTACAGACAATTCTATGAGAAAAATTACTCTCACTGTGAACCAGTACTACTGAAATACTTAATATTTAATACTAATATGATAATACTTCAATACTTCACTCTCCCATTTCAATTTTCCATGAAATCGATTTCAGATGACCCCTGGGTGCAGCCTGAACCCCATCCCTTCACTATCTCATTAGTACAGATGTATATATTTAGCTGCATCAGTCAAACATCTTATGCTAACATTGCTTATGCTAACATTGCTTATGCTAACATTCCATAACAATGAAATAAACAAGTATGTGTTAAATTAATTTCCTAAAAAAAATGCATCAGAAGTAATTCCTGATCAAGAAACTGTAAAACCTCTTACTATTAATGTTAATAAGGTTCATTATTACTATTAAAAGGTTTTATCATTTCATTATTACTAATAGGTTTTTGACATAAGATCAGGAACAGTATGGACCCAGATGTAAGATTGAAACTTTCTAACACTTCTACAATTCTGTGATGAGGGAACATCTTATTTAACAGACTGGGTTGTGAAACTGGTTTCTTCCCTGAACTGGTTCCAGTAAAGAATGTCTAGTGGTGTTTTTGTGACGGTTCTACCTTTGACACAGACTTGAGTCAGCCGTCTGTCAGCAACACGACTGGACTTGACGCCGCTGATTGGACCCTGAAGCCTTGCTTATGACATCATGTCAGATGTGGAGAGTCTGTGTGATTGAGGGCAGCCGGGGACACGCTGAGCCATGACACACAGCGACGCGGTGGACTGAGGCCAAAGGCGCTCATGTCAAAGCGCTGTGAGGGGATGGAAAGTCATTATGCAAAAACCAAGCAACTAAATGGACCTCTGTATGGGAAACACTTAACCAGAAAAGCAGTTCACATCCAGGTGAATAGATCTGTAGATAGACTGAATCAGTTCTGGGGATTATTTGAACATTTTATCTTTATTTAACCCTTTAAATTTCTACACAATTTCACCTGAATGTCTTAATAAAGTAAATTAAATGCTGTTCTTGAACCATTTTGATAACATGCAGTTGGTGTTTAATTATAAGATGAAAAATATTTAGATGAAAAGTGGGATATTGGAGGCAGGTCCTGTTAAATGATGCAATAGATAAAATATTTGTGGATATTTATTGATGTTTTGATGTGTTTTGGACTAGATTTGAAACATGTTTTTTGTTTATTTTGGATAGTTTTGTTGGACTATGACTGCATTTGTTGGAATGTGGTTCCTACTGTATGTGGATAATTATGAGACATAAAAGTTCAGATCTGTTGTTTGTCAGTTGTATTTTGAACAAATGAGTGATTGTACCTGATATGGATATTTTATCTGAAAGTAGTTTATATCTTCTGATGTGTGGTTTGGGTAACATTTTTGAGTGACTACTTCCGTTCTATTGGAAGTTTAAAGAGTTAACAAGGTAAGTTAGTTGAGAACTGGTTTATAATAAGTGAGAGGGATATAAGAGGGATTTTTATTAGGACTGTCAAATTATTACAGTTTTTAATCAGATTAATCATAGGGTTTCTTTGGATTAATTTTGATGAATCATGATTACAACACTTTATGTCGGTTGACTGTTTAGTCCCAGGGAATTTTTTTTGTACTCGAATTTCCCACAAAACACACAAAGAAAGAAGAAAATTTGGAGGAAAAAAATACACAAAACATGCAAAAATCCACTAAAATACAGGGGAAAAAATCAACACAAAAAATAATATTCAATATAATATAATATAATTCAATATATATATATATATATATATATATATATATATATATATATATATATATATTTTTTTTTTTTTTTTTTTTTTTTTTAATTTATTTTTTTTAATTTTATTTTATTTTTTAATATATATATATATATATATATATATATATATATATATATATATATATATATATTATTATTATTTTTTTTTTATTTGTTCTATATTTTTTTTTACATATTATTATTATTATACATTTAATTTATGATTTATTAATTTATTTACATTTTTTTAGCATGATTATTTTAATTTTATTAAAAAGAATCGCTACGCAATGTCTACTTGATTACAAACTTGGTCCTCATGAGACATGTAAATGAATAAGCGTGTGTGTGTGTGTGTGTAGTAGGCCTTGTCATGATAAAACTATACAGTAGAGAACACAAACAAAGTGATGGAATGAATGAAAGTGAATGTGTGCCAAATGTGTAGCGATAGAAAATAGATGTTTTTATATGTTTGTGTGTGATGAGAGAGGATGAGCTCATGCATAAGCCTGAGGGTAGACCACTGTCACAGCCTCTAATTCAACACAGACACATGAGAAGAGATGGAAGTGAAAGCACAGCCTGCAGAGAGAGAGAGAGAGAGGGGGGGGGATGAAAGAAAGAAAGAAAGAAAGAAAGAAAGAAAGAAAGAAAGAAAGAAAGAAAGAAAGAAAGAAAGAAAGAAAGAAAGAAAGAAAGAAAGAAGAAAGAAAGAAAGAAAGAAAGAAAGAAAGAAAGAAAGAAAGAAAGAAAGAAAGAAAGAAAGAAAGAAAGAAAGAAAGAAAGAAAGAAAGAAAGAAAGAAAAAAGAACACATGGACAAAAATAAAAACCATGAATTAGAAAATGAAAGAAAGAACAAAAGTACACTACTATACTAACCTATCAGTGCATATAAAAATGAACTGATAGGTTAATTAGTTAATCTAAATAGTTCATAGGTGTGAATGTGACAGTGATTGTTTGTCTATATATGTTCAGCCCTGAGATGAACTGGAGACTCATACAGGGTGTACCCCGCCTTCACCCATTGTAGCTGGATTAGACCCCCACTAACCCCCATGACCCTAGTGAGGATAAAGTGGGTTCAAATGATGAGTGAGAAAGAACAAAAGAAAAAAAGAAGAACAAATGGATCAACAAAACTCAAAGAACAAAAGAAACAGAATAAGGCAGTAGAGACAGCAGACCTCCACCAAGGATTGATATGATGTCATGTGACGTCATGTGACGTCATGTGACATCATGTGACATCATGTGACGTCATGTGACGTCAAAACGTGATGTGATGAAACCATAAGTGTTGACCCGTCTGATGTCTGAAGGTGAGACGATGTGAATGAAAAAAGAGATTCTATCTTGTCTGAATCCTGAGATATTAGCACTGATGTGTTTTAGCTGTTGACCTTTACTGTGTGACCTTGACCTTTGACCTTCATTGCTCTAAATCTAATAGACCCATTATCTATCATTCCTGAAAGTTTCATCAAAATTCGTTCAGAACTTTTTGCGTAATCCTGCTGACAGACAGACACACAAATAAACAGACAGATGGACAAACAAATAAAGAGACAGACAGGCAGACAAATAAACAGACAGACAGACAAACAGACAAATAAACAGACAGACAGACAGACAAATAAACAGACAGACAGACAGACAGACAAATAAACAGACAGACAAATAAACAGACAGACAAACAAATGGACCTGAATTTAATATTAAATTGATGAATGAATAAATAAAAAGATTAATCAATAAATGAATGAAAGAGCAAAACAAAGAGTGAAAGAACAAATGGATGACAGGCTTACAGACAGACAGACAGACAGACAGACAGACAGATGGACAGACATGCCAGATGCTTAAAGGTGTCTGCTGGTCCAAACCCTCCACAGCAGTTGGACAGAGTTTGGAGTGGGACCAGCTGCAGAAATGACCGACTAACTGAAGCACGCTGGTCCTGATGTGCACATAAATCACAGCAGAAAATGCAATTATATGATAATTCACAGCACAATTCAATTCAAGGGGACAATTCAAATCCGCTCAGAAATAGAAAGCCCAGCACAACACATTTGTCAACAGCATTAGCATAGAAATAAGCCTGTGTCCACTCCATGCATTCTGCCCTGGGACCCAGAGTCATTCAGCGGCGCCGCTTCACATTTGATGGCATCAGGAGTGAAAAAGTCAGGAGGAATACTTTGTTAGATGTTGAAGTTGACTCTTGACATTTTATTCTATCACTATGAAAAACAAAACAGCGCTCAGGGATTTTAACGGTGTCTGATAAAAGTGCTTTGGCCACACACTGACAGCCAACGTGTTCCCAAAAACATCCAAATATTACTTTCCTAGAAGAATTTTCACACATGTTCTGGTGCAATGTCCACATTTTCCAAACTCTTCACACTGTTATTATTAGTTTACACATTATTACTGTTAGTATACACATTATTTCATTATTTTACCTTTAAAATATCTGTTATATATTCTGTCCTACAAAGACAAAAGGTAGTAACTAATTGTGTTTTTTGCAACATTCAAAGTCATTCCTTGTCATGTAATAAAATATCTCATCTCAAATGTCTGTGGTTTTGGAGAAAATTGGTGGGTGTTTGTATAGTAACTGCAAAAAGTACTAGTAAAGTAAAGTAAAAAGGCAGTAAAGACCATTACTGTGTTCTTACCAATGTCCATTTAGGACCCTGTACCAATAGTTTACAGTCAATCACTGTATTAGACTGAAACAGATTATGGAATTACTGTATTTTCCACACTGTCAATGAATGGCTTTTATGAAGATTTTTCACATATAAGGCGCATTAAGTGAAGTCAAAATCATGAGATAAAAAGTCAAAATTATCAGATAAAGTCAAAATGATCGAATAAAAAGTTAAAATTATCAGATAAAAAGTCAAAATTATCAGATAAAAAGTCAAAATTATCAGATAAAAAGTCAAAATTATTAAATAAAAAGTCAAAATTATTAGATAAAAAGTCAAAATCATGAGATAAAAAGCCAAAATTATCTGATAAAAAGTCAAAATTATCAGATAAAAAGTCAAAATTATCAGATAAAAAGTCAAAATTATCAGATAAAAAGTCAAAATTATTAAATAAAAAGTCAAAATTATTAGATAAAAAGTCAAAATCATGAGATAAAAAGCCAAAATTATCTGATAAAAAGCCAAAATTATCTGATAAAAAGTCAAAATTATTAGATAAAAAGTCAAAATCATGAGAGAAAAAGCCAAAATTATCAGTCACTAAGCACTACCTTAATAAAGACAGATCAACATGTCAGTTTCTTTGTTAGAAAACAAACAGCCAAACACACACTAAACACATTAAACAGAATATATCTGGCAAGTATTAGATAAATTATTTTAAAGTTAATTTTAACGTTATTTCATGAATGAATGAACTGTATTTTCTGGATTATAAGTCACACCTGTATATAAGATCCATCCACTGTGTTTAAAAAAGAAAATAAAAAAAAAAGAATATACAAGGTTTATAAGCCGCAGATATTTACTGCATGTACAGAAATATAATGAACTGTAAATGTAGTTACATCAGTGGCCTTCTCTGCTGACCTAAACATGCTCAGAAAAGTAAATATATATTATTTTATCAGACATTCCAAGTCTCATGGAAGTTCTGGGTGTCTCCCTGATATCGATACTGGCTTATTGATGCCCGTAAATTAGATAAAATATTCTGGATCTTGGACTATGCGAGGGAGCTTTTTTTAACACTGCAAGTGAGAGTGTGTAGGTAAGACAATACCCCATGTATCATGCTTAGATTACTTCAATTACATTGTGCAGGCACGAGAGAGAGCGAGAGAGAGAGAGAGAGAAGAGAGGATGGGCTGTGGGCTAATGGTCAGTGTTGGGGAGATTACTTTGTAAATGTATTTCGTTACAGAATACAGAATACTTGAATTAAAAAGTAATTTGTAAAGTATTCGATTACATTGGTTTAACATGGTACTGTATTCTAAATACTTGGAATACTTCTTATTATAACTTAATTTAAATTAAATCTAAATAACTTTACACACTAAATAATATGTATTATAATGTTTAACATCACAACATACTGGTAAAAGAATAAATAAAACATTAAAGTTCAATTATTATTTGTTCATTTATTAAATGAATGTTTGTTTGAAAAACAAGTCTACGAGATAAAGGGACCTTAATTTATGGCAGAACACACCAAAGAAATTACAAACAGTAGGCCTATTATTGATTTTCTAAGATAACTTAGCTTATCATTTTTCATTATGAGTCATGACGTTGTGTCTGTTTACCAATGACAACAAATGACAAACGTGAACAGGACGCATTAATTGCCAGTTTTCAAGTGGAAATATCTTTTCCAGAGCACATTACTGCAGCATTAGCAGCTCTTATCTACTTAGTTACGTTAGCTAACGTTAAGATAACACAATAACTTGACTGTGAGAAATATTTATATATCCTAAACGTTACCTCAGTAAACCTGATCAACACAGTAAACTGTGACATAAAAAAAGCTTGTTCCTAAATGAAGTTAATAAAAAAAATAACTTACTTTGAGTTGCTTGATTAGGTTAGATGTAGTGTCTCACACTACACACACACACACTTCTCTCTCTCACACAGTTATTTCAGCATTACAATTAATGGCATGTTCTCTCTCACACACACAAACATTTCTCTCTCACACACACTCACTCTCTCTCTCTCTCACACACACACACTCTCTCTCTCTCTCTCACACACACACACTCATTTACACATATATTTTACTTTCTTCTTACTAGGATCTGTCTGTCACAGTCTGTCACTCAGTGTGCTTAAACCTGGCGCGTGCAGGCACTTGCGCAGAGATCAGCAGGTTGCCAGGTAGGAGAGAAATTGGTTCGCTAAACAGGTTATTCAGTACGATGTAAAACAAAATTACGTTCCATACATGATCTCTGGCAACCGGAGAACATCGGCCAAAACCTACATGACTTCACATTTTTTTCGATGTTCAGACTTGAATTACGGGAGATTACCGGGAGAAATGACAGAACGGGAGGGGGGAGGGAGATGGGTCTGAAATACGGGAGACTCCCGGGAAAAACGGGAGTGTTGGCAGGTATGATTTTAACAGGGGCGCAGATAGGTTTGTGAAACTGGGGGGGACGAAGATGCCAGCTAACACCCCCCGGCCCCACCATTCTGATTGGGGGGGGGGTTATTACTCCTCAAAGACGAAAAATGCATTATCTTACCTAATTGTGATGTCTGATGTTCTCAAGTGCTATATACCACTGACATGACAGGATGTTCAATATGGGTGTGTGTGTGTGTGTGTGTGTGTGTGTGTGTGTGTGTGCGCGTGTGCTACATGACTGCTCACTGTTTGTGTATATTTGGACTGTCAAACTTAATTACCCATCATTGGAAGAAATTATTTATTATATAAGTATTAGATAAATTATTATTATTTAATAAAGTGTATTAATGCTGATACTAATTCAAATTACTCACTAAACATACCATATGCTGTTTGCAAAACTGTTTTATTTTAACACTGACTTTCAGCACACTGATTCTTTCATAAATTTCACAGGAGTGTAAAAAACATATAATGTAATTAAAACTTCTAACACACTAACAACAAACACAAAATAGGACACAGCCTCCATATACAAATTAAATTGTAAATAAGATCTCTCCATGAGAGTTTTCAATAATGGTCTCAAAACTGATTAAGTGAAGGATCCAAAAACCTCTCTCCTCCGATCCTTGCCCTGAATATATGTGTGGGGCATGTACAGGTGGAGGCAGAAGAAGGTGACAGTTTGGCTCTGGTCAGCTTTGTACGATTCCTACTCTCACGGCGACATTGCTTTGAACAAAAATTGCAAGGTGATTAACTTTTTTCATCACCAGCCAATGTGGCTAGTAGATTTTTTATCTTACTCCCCTATCAGAAATTCAACTAGCCATTTTTCCCCTGACCAAATTTCATTAAATTATTTTATTTAACCTTTTCCTCTTGAAATAATTAATTTCTTTAAACATATGATCTTTTTTTTTTACATTTTCACATTTAACTCTTAAAACTTCTTGCTTTTACATTTTCTCACCTTTCACTGTTAACACTTCTTTACTGTTCTCACCTATATTACAATTTATACAATACATAGACTCACATCTTGTTGCTCTTACATTTTCTCAATTGGTCCCCATATGATTTCTTCAAACATATGATCACATTTTTATTTTTTTGGCATTTTCACATTTAACTCCTAACTTCTTTACTTTTTATCTCCACTGTCCCCACTGTAAACATACACTCACATTACATCTTGGTGTTGTTATAAACTTTCTTAAACCATCTAATTTCCTTAGCCTATTTGTGGACTCACCAACTGACCAAAGATAGTACCAAATCCTCATATGAGCCCGTTATGATCAATTCATTTGGGCTTATTAGCATTCCTGTCAAACACACAAGTAGGCTGTCGGCGCACTGGCGCGCGCAATGGCGCGCGTGCTAGTACGCGTGCCATTGCGCGCACCAGTGCGCTGCTAGAACGCGTTCTGTAACACATGATATAATAAACACAACGCGTGGCTATGTGAACACTTTGGCTTTGCCATAGGGGCGCTGCCTGGGCCGAAGCAAGCAAGACAGGAAACAAAAGCCAGGGGAAGGATAAAAAAAATAGGACGGTCATATGCTGGCGCCCCATAGAGGATTGCTACAACCGGGTCTGCACTCGCCAACAGCCAAAGTGGCTAGTAAGTTGTTTTTTTACCCGCCAAAATGGATTTTCACCCACATTTGGCGGGTTGGTGGGTGTTAATTTAGAGCCCTGGTGATAACGTAAAGTAGCAGTTTACGTACAGCTGTTGCTCTTTGAAAAAAAACCACATGATCGTTTTCTGCTTTTTAGCTCGCCTCATTATTCCATGCCGTGTTGGGGTCCTCCTGAACGTGCACCCTGGCTGTCCAAGTAATGTCTGTCAGACTGTTTGTAACCGTGGCAACCAAAGTTAACGACGATGCCGCCGCACAACGCAATAACCGAGTCACGTTATTATGTATGTTAATTCATATTTTGGTTTCTTCGTGATGCTTGACTAAGTAAGAAGTAAGTAGTAAAAGTTAAAAAAAAAAGTAAAAAGAAGAAGTAACATGTTTTTTTCTTAAATAAAAGTGGGTGGGATAGATCTAAGGGCATTCAAAACTGGGTGTGTCATGACACACCTGACACCCCCGCTATCTGCGCGCCTGGATTTTAACTACTTCGCTGAAGTATAAAAAAAAAACACGAGTAATCCAATGTTATTAGTAAAGTAACTGTATTCTAAATACTAGGTTTAACAGCAGTAACTGTAACGGAATACAGTTACTCATAATTAGTATTCTAAATACGTAACGGCGGTACATGTATTCCGTTACTACTCAACACTGCTAATGGTGGAACCTGTGCATTCATTCAAAGACATTTTACGTGCACTTTTATTACAGACTTTATGGTAAAGGCACCTCTGCACAGACTCTCTGATCAAACTTATGCCTGGTGAGCTGCTTCAGTCTGATATTTGACAGATGTTCCACCTTCTCCATAAGCATCAGTGACTGTCTGCTCAGTCTTACCCTACTGGAGGGTATGTGTAGGGTATACCCTACTGAGTTACATGTGTTGGTAACTCAGGGTGACCCATCAGATTCCAAAAGGAGGGTGAAAAAGTGGTTTTCAGTGGAATGACACCTTTAAAACTGAGACCACCTGTATCTTGAACTCATCTTTGGAGGTTCCAATCAATGAACATGAAAATTCTTACAACACCATCACCATATCAGTCCTGTGTTTCCACTAGTATCAGCTCTACCTGATTCTACTCACTTTGGGACATTTCTACTTTAAAAAAGGACCCAGTTCTATGGCATCCAGTCCTAGATTTTTGGTATCTACTCTGCTGAGGTTCCAAGCGATACTATGACACGATGTGTAAATAGCATAGACATTGATTGGTGCAGTTGTCTCTGTCATTGCATCATCAATGTGCGACCTGACATTAAAAAAAATAAATAAAATAGATTTGGAGTTTCAGTAAATAGAGCGATAAGTTAAATTCAGTCCACAATGCAATGTTAGTCTGCAAAAGTAAACCTCGGTCAGTCGTGGAGGTCGAAACATTTCTGTCTTTTGATTTGAATGATTTATTTCGAACATGTGCAGAATGCAACAATAATCAATACAACAATAATAATAACAACAACAACAATAATAATAATAATAATAATAATAATACACAATGACATGTCCGAAAAGGAGTAGGATGAAGCATAAACTTAAATAGGATGAAGCATAAGGTGGGTGGGTGATGAAAAAAATCAGCATGACATTGACAACACCTCGGGATGACGTCCAGATACAATATTAATTGTATGGAAATGCTCTCAAAGAATAGTATGTGGACCCCGACTAGAATTTGTATTCATTTTTTATTTAACCAGGAATGTCCCATTGAGATTAAAAATCTCTTTTTTGAGGGAATCCTGGCAAAGAGGCAGCAAAAAGTTACAGACAATATATAGAATTACATACAATTATAAAGAACAGTTACATTTCAATGAGTTGACCTCAAGTGATCTCAGTCTGGATTTAAATGCAATTTAAGAGATAGGTTCAGGCAGCTTCCAGTCTTTTTACAGCATGTTCCATGGGAAGAGTGTCAGAGAAAGACCTTTATTCTCAGTTCTGAATGGAGTAGAATTGAGTAGAGCCGATACTATGTTGTGGAAACGCAGCTCAAGTGAAAGAAATGTAGTTGCTTTTCTATAAAAAAAAAACACCACTTTTTTTCTAAAACTCTATTAATCAAAGTCACCAGATACAAAGTTTGACATAAATCTATTACATTATGTAAAAATGTAGATCCTTTTTCCATTCTATTTTATCTCAAATGTCTTTTCAAAACCACATTATAGATCAGAGGTCAGTAACCCTGGTCCAAGAGAGACGCCGTCCTGCATGTTTTACACCTGGTTCAGATGATCATCCTGTCATCAAACTCTGCAGACGACTGTGCTGCGAGAGGGACACATCTAAAACATGCAGGGCTGCTAACCGCTCAAATAGATGAAAATCTGCATTTCAACACAAAACAAATGAGTGGTTTCACGCACAACAAAACCCGCCCCTTACACTTATTATATTTGATTTTGGTATCGATCCAACTGATGTCATCATGTCTATGTGTGTGGTGAAATCAACATATCAGTTCCCTCTATATATGTAGCAAGTAAATGGAAACAAAATTTTATATTTATATTTTATATTTTTATAAAATTTCATCCTTTATCAGTAAATGGAAGACAAAAAGTTTTCTTCTTCTTTTTTTTTTTCTTAATGTAGTGGAGTCAGTGCTCTGACTTTGTAGTGCTGGTGAATGCACCTGCAGTTGGCCCGCCTCCCAATCAATTACTCAATTAACACCTGGGCTATATTAACCCCCAGTGAGCAGGTGTTCATTTCACTGACTCCTACTCCTGGTGTGGATGGTGGCAGCTCAGTTGCTGGATTGGCAGGTAAGTGAGGAGGCCATTTTGATTGGCTCTATTCCTAGTTTGTTTTTCTTTCCTTTAGTTGTGAGGACAGCAGACCACCCCTGACCCAAGGTGGATCCCTTTTTGGTTTCCTGCTGTTTTGCCCTTTTAAAGCCTTTGTTTTGCCCTTTGCTCCATTTTGTCCTTTACATTATTTTCCCTGTTTTGCCCTTTTACATTGGTTTTGCCTTTAGTGTTTAGGTCTATTAGTGTATCAGTCGTTTTTTATTTTGGTTCTCTGCTCTACCTGTTAAATTATATTTGGACCTTTAGAGAACTGGGTTGCATTGTTTTTCTATACATTTGTTTTTACCTGTTTTAGTGGGGCAGAGTGCCATTTTGGTGGGGGAGGCTAGGCACCCTGGGTGAGGTTCCTACACTTTTTGCATGTGAGTAAGCACTGGGACACTACTATGGGATACACTTTTTTTGTAGTGATGTGCAGCACCCCATTACATAGTCTGCCTCCCCTCTGCTGGCCTCTGTCCCTTTTTATATTGAGTTGTTTAATCTCGTGTTTGAATTTTAGCCATCTTAATAATTGTCACTTTTAGATTTTATTGTTAGGGCCCTTTGTAATAAAGTATTTGATTCTTCCTCATATTCACTTTAACTTGTCAATTATTCCTTTCCTTCACAGCTTCAGTTCATTTTCATGATTTTATTAATAAAATGTTTTAATTATTTAAGAAACTGAGTCTCTGTCCCTCTACAGAATCGAACCTGTGTCCTTCAGGTTCTCCTTGCATGATTTGGAATATATTTCCTGGGGTGCAAGTCCCCAGGTGGCATCGTCGGTTTTACCTATTTCCTAATAACATTACTTACCACTTCTCCCCTCGCTCGCCTTGCCACATTAACTTTGCAGTACTTGGGTGGTGGTGCAGTGGTTAGCACTCGTGCCTCACACAGAAGGACCCTGGTTCTATTCCCACACCAGACCTTTCTATGTGGAGTTTACATGTTCTCCTCGTGTCTATGTGGGTTTTCTCTAGGTACTTGGTTTCCTCCCACCATCCAAACACATGCACTGATGGGTTAGTTAATCTAAATTGTCCACAGGTGTGAATGTGAGAGTGATTGTTTGTCTATATATGTTCTGAGACTCCTACAGGGTGTACCCCGCCTTCACCCACTGTAGTTAGATTAGGACCCTAGTGAGGATAAAGCGGGTTCAGATGACAAGACTTTGACATAATTTTCCCAAAATGTACTCTATTTCGTGTTACTAAACGGTCTATGAATCAAATTTGATAGGAATTAAACCAATAATTTTGTTGCTACAGACATGTGAACGTTTGTTTATTATAACCCAGCCACCATGTTCATGCGGGTCCCAAAAGGGTTACATTTGGGCTGTATATAAAGGTCCCATTGCAGTTTGCATGGAATCAGAATTGCAAATCTGAACTACAGGGAGGCTAACTACAGTGGTGGAAAACAAGGTTCCAGATACTCAAGATTTGACACAACCTGAAATATTATGGAGTAAAAAATTGCATTTCAAAATCATGTGGTTGCATTAGACAGACTCAAAGAAAAGTAAATTAGATACACAAACCGCCCCCCCCCCCCCCAATAATTCGTTTAATTCAAGGAAACTGTTTTGCCAATGGAACAAGAGAACATTTTCTTTCTTGAAATTCAACTTTAGTTTATTTCAATCATATATTCACTTCAAAGCAGCAAAAAAAGAAAACGATACAGAATTTGACTGAAAAAGGCTCAGGGAGAAAAGTTAATGCCTGCCTATTACCCATCTAGTGCTACACACTTCCTGATATCAAACTGGTAGAGGGGGAAAAAAAGTTCTTCAGATAATTCAGTCTTATTTAAAATGTGATCAGATAGTTTGACCAAAAATGAGGAAAAATACCATTGGTAAGATTTAGTTTTTTTTTTTTTTCTAGTGCACTGTGCTACAAACTTTTGCCTCAACATAAAAACGGTCCAGAGTCACATAGACATAAACTGTAGTTAACGTCACATAGGAACAGGTCGTACACTCTATACATTCTAAAGGGGAGGTGGGCTCTGTCATGCTAATGGACACACGTATTGCCAGTAATTCAAGGTTAGTCAAACAGCAGTTTGTTTAGTTTCTGGCCATGCTCTAGAGACTTTCCTGTCCTGGCTCCACAACAGTCTGGCAGAACTACAGCCATCAATGTCAGCGCACAGACAGAGCAAGGTAAAGCATTTGTTTCAGAGGCCGGCCTTGTGTTGTACACAAAGAAAAAAAAAAAGCCCAGGCAGTGAGCCAGCAGAGGATGTAGACGCTGAAGAAAGCATGGAGTGTATGGATGTGTACAAGTGTCAAGTGTTGCTCTGTACTGCATCACTGATGGTTGGTGCTTTAGGTCTGGAAACATACAGAATAGAATAAATTATTATTATTGAATGTGTGCTGAGGTGGGTTGGAATGTATCAAAAGATATTTCAGTCCAAATGAATAAACACTATAAATCATGGATCAAAATGGAACTGTAAAACTGGTGGTAAAAAAAAAAAGTGTTTGGACATTACCACATTAACCACACTCACACACACACACACACTGAACATAATGTAATGTACACAACACACTTTTTAATTTCAATAGTATTTTTTAACTAAATGGATGTTCATTTTTAATCTGTTCATCCTACTGGGTTTTGAAGTTTTTCCTGCCGAGAAGTGGGGTCTAAGGACGGGGGATGCGTGGACTGTTTTTATCTCGTTTGTTTATTATCTCTACTGAGGAGGTTATGTCTGTCTGTCTGTCTGTTAGTTAGCAAGATAACTCAAAAATTTATAGATGGATTGTGATGAAATTTTCAGGATGTGGTGCAGTGGTTAGCACTCATGCCTCACAGCAAGAAGGTCCCTGGTTCGATTCCCACACTAGACCTTTCTGTGTGGAGTTCGCATGTTCACCTCGTGTCTGTGTGGGTTTTCTCCAGTTTCCTCCCACCATCCAAACACATGCACTGATAGGTTAATAAGTGAATCTAAATTGTCCATAGGTGTGAATGTGAGAGTGATTGTCTATATATGTTCAGCCCTGAGATGAACTGGAGACTCATACAGGGTGTACCCCGCCTTCACCTATTGTAGCTGGATTAGACCCCCAGTGACCCTAGTGAGGATAAAGCAGGTTCAGATTCATAATTACAGACATTAACCCATTAAGTCCCTGAACTTCATTGTGGCAGTTCCATTTCATTTGTCACCATTCATTATGTTATAATGAACACACAGACACACACACACCGTTTGTGTTTGTCTGCCTGTTTGTTGTGTGTGGGGGAGGGGGACTGATCTTCCTTGGCAGAAGTCTACGCTCACCAAGTGCATTTCTGGTTTTTAATTATTATCAGGGGTGCACATGGGGAAGAACATGGTGATACAATACAAATCACATTATGATACATCACAATACTGTTAACATAGTGATGTATTTTTGTTTCTTTTCTGTCTTTTGTATTATTTCCTTAAAAAAATTCATTACACCATTAAGTATGAATGCTAAACACATTTTTTTTTATTTGATTAAAATAGGCTCTATTATATCACAAAACTTCTTTCTGTAAAAACTTAAATCTGTAAATTTAAGCTATACAAAAAAACTCACATGCACAAAATTAGAAATAAAATTGTGTTTTACAGAGATTACAGTTTAAGATCCTGCTCTATACATAAAAGAGCTTAATAAACAAAAAAAAAAGAAAACCAATAAAATAAAGATGAACTTCTGCCATGTCTGCATTTGAATAAATACCTAAAATATACCTAAAAATACCTTTTCCATGTAAAATTAAATAGTGCAAAACTGATATTTTCTTACACACATAATTATCACTGTGTTTGGATGAGTGTTTCAACAATGCACATATGCAGGTACAGTTTTTAATGACTAAACACTAAAAAATAAAGAATTAGACAAAAGCAACAACGCTTTACCTGATGTAAATGTGCCTCAAAAAAAGACACCACCAGCACAGACACATTATCTGCTCTGTACTTTGTCCACAATCTTGCAAAAATGAAATTGCCAGATAAACACATGAATATAAATATGAAATACACACACACACACACACGCACGTATACTTGTTTCCATGTCTCATGAGGACTGAGTTTGCGATTAAGTAATCATTGGGTAGTGAGTGTAAGCACATTCTTTAATAAAATAAAATGAAAAACAATAATGTTAAAAAAAATTAAAATGAAAAATAAATGAATAAACATTTATGAATAACATAGAACACTCATTTAAAAAAAAAAAATAATGCAATAAATGATTATAATAATAATAATAATATATTTAAAAAATTCTAAATAGATAAAAATGAAAACAATAAAAAATTAAAAAAATAAAAATAAAATATATATATATATATATATATATATATATATATATATATATATAAACACATCCTCAAACGTTTCGCTTTGCACAAATTAATGTGTTTATATAGAGCCTCATCATTTCTATCTTACGAGTGAGGAACTTTATTTATATTTAACCCTCATGGGGACCAAAATTCAGGTCCCCACAGTGTTAGAGGTGCCCATGGTGTCACTGTGTAAACATATCACTGTCCCCATAAAGATAGGAATACAAGTACACACACATGCACACATTTAACAACACTTTTACACTAATTAGATAGCAGTCAGTCTGAGCCGCACCTCCACGAACAGACCTTAGCTCACCTTTTTTTGTCAGAACTTTGTGGGATAAATGGAGTAAAAGAGGAAGGAGAAGAGAGAGAGAGAGGAGTAAGAGAGGGCTGAGGACAAGAACAAAGGAACGCACCTGGCGGCAGAGAATTACCATCAAGATGATATAGGTTTAGATGTTTTTAAAAAAGAAAAAAAAGGACACGCGTCTCACTGCAGTCGAGGTAAATGAAGGTATAATGGTGGAGAAGTTATGTATGTGTAAGTGTTAATGCACTGAAGAATTATTACATGAGACAGTAGATGTTTGGAGACACAGAGGATGTTGGGTTTTGACAAATAACTCTCAAATGTTTTATTAACTTATGATTCACTAATCCAGGGGTGTCCAAATCCAGTCCTCGAAGGCCGGTGTCCTACATGTCTTCTACATGATTCAGTTTAACCCTTTAACTCCTGAAACTTTAGCAGTTCCACAGTAAAAAGAAATAAAATAAGCAACAACATGAACAAAAATGGCCAAAGTCATCAATAAAATGAAGAAAAAATGAATAATAAACTGACAAAATAATTAGTAACATGAAGAAAGTAAGACACAAATGGAGCAAAATTAAAGAAAAAACAATCAAATGAAAAATAAAATGTAGAAAAATAAACAATGTTTCAATGTTTCAGTTTATTATTTGAAATTTCTGTTTATTTTATTTATTTAATCTAATCAATAGGCAAAGTAAATTTATTTGTATAGAACATTTAGTGTACAAGACAATTTAAGGTGCCTTATATATGAAAATGTAAATGATTATGATGCATTAAAAGATAGTTAAAATAAGAGACATAAAAACATAAAAAAAAAAAACAATTGAGAATCTAAGTCAAAGCTCCAGTGAACAGTTGTTTTCAGGATTGATTTAAATGAACTAACAGTTTTTCTCAGACCTCAGGTAGTTTGTTCCACAGGTGAGGAGCAGAACAACTGAATGATGCTTTCACACAATAAACATGTGCCTGATGACCTATGACCTCAGGGCTCTGGATGCTTTATATGGAACCAGCAGGTTTAGGATATATTTGGGTCCAAGGCCGTTTAGTTCTTTATAGACCAGGAGTAAGATTTAGAATTCTAAACTTTGACCCACAGGAAGACAATGTAAGGATTTGAGGACCGGTGTGATGTGGTCCAGTTTCCTGGTACTGGTCAGGACTCTTGCAGCAACTGTAGCTGGCTGATTGATTTTTTTTTTTTTTTATTTAGACCAGTGAAGACACCATTACAATAATGTAATTTACTGAAAATAAATGATTGAATGAGTTTTTCTGTGTCTGGTTTGGACAGAAAACCCTTGATTCTAGCGATGTTCTTCAGGTGGTAATAGGCAGATTTGGTAATAGCTTTTAAATGGTTGTTAAATTTCAGGTCTGGGTCTATGATTACACCCAGATTTCTGGCTTGGTTTGTGGGGTTCAATGACATGGGCTCAAGGTGAGCACTGACCTTTGACCTTTCATTTTTGGGGCCAAAATCAATCACTTCTGTTTTGTCCACATTAAGCTGGAGAAAGTTCTGGCACATCCACTCAGTGATTTGATGGATACATTTACTCAGTGTCAGTAAGGAACTGTAGTCATGTGATGACACAGAAATATAAAGCTGTGTGTCATCTGTGTATGTGTGGTAAGAAATGTTGAAATGTTCTAATGATCTGAGCCAGGGGCAGCATATAGATGTTGAACAGAAGCGGTCCCAAAATTGACCCTTGGGGAATCCCACACAACATCTTTGTACTCACTGACTTATAGTTACCAACTGAAACAAAGTAGTTCCTATCTTGTAAATAAGATTTGAACCAGTTTAACACAGTGCCAGTAAGTCCCAGGCAGGCAGTATGTTGTGGTC